>NIJG01000055.1:1593486-1604465 GCA_002201625.1 Euglossa dilemma | reverse complement strand
AAAAAAAATGTCCACCCCGTGGAGATGTTCGCTCTCCGCCTTCGCAACGATTTCGCGCAGGATCCTGTTTGCTCGGACATGAACGGCTGTAAACGAGGTAGACGCCGGATCCGGCCGCCGGCAGGGCCGTGCTAATTAACAATCGAGTAATCTCGATAATTTCGAGACGGTAAAAAACGGTAAAACGGGTGTCCGCGTCGAGTGTTTTAACCGTCGATCGGTCGCGGGATTATCGCGGATTGATGGAAGAACCGTGCCGGTGTACGGCGGTTATTTATGAACTGCAGGAATTTATTCGGCCAGTGGATTCGACGGGGAATATATTATTGTAACGCGCGGGCGTTTGCTAAATTTCACTTGATAATGGGCATTACGTAACGAATCGCAGCCGGTTTAATTAACGTTATCGCCGTGCCGGACGAATTCATTAGCGCGGACGCCGCGATTTTTCTAACGATCCGTGATTATTATTATCTCCGGCCGTGGAAATAACGCGATTTATTAAATTAACAACGAGAGGAAGGAGGGGGAGGTGGAGGAGGACGGAAACTGCCCCGCTGCGAGTATAAATAACGCGCTGCATTATGCGTATAAAGTGCAACGCTGCACTGCATGAAACTTAAATGACATAATCTGCCGGAAATAATGCGATCCCGTTGCGCATTTAAATAATTCGCTTCGAAACGATCGTCCCGGATAATATTCGCGCAGTTTTTCCTCCGGAGAGGCGTCGCTGATTTGCCTGATAATTTTAATTGCGAGTCCAGGCACGATCGAATATAACGAGACGCAATTAGCCGATGCGACTGAAGTTGTATAGCTGAACTAATGGGGTGCAAGTTGTCTGTATTCCTTTACAGATTTGCTTACAGAACACGCTACACGTCTCTAAACTTAACAATCTACATCGAGAGAGTCTCGATATATGCAAATATTAAAAAGAAACCACCTATGACTCATCCTCTAGTCTACAATCCCTGTTCCACGATAAACGACGAGATTATCACTTGAATATGTTGCAAAAATCTTCTCAAATTTGTCCGTGATATAAAAGAACTCTCAGTGACTTGCTGCTAGTTAAATTAAATCTTCTGACAACAATCACACCACTGGATCGGCCATTTTGTCTCCTGGTACTTTCCTTTACGATTTTACTCTCATCAACAGCTATCGCAACGATTGAAAACACTAGGAAACAACATCGAAACACTATTCACGATCTAAAAAGAACCAAGGATGTCAAACCACGTAGAAAATAGTATACAGGGAGAAAAGGACATCAGATCACGTAGAAGATGGAATAGAGAGAGAAAAGGACATTAAATCACGCAGAAGATAGAACAGAGAGAGAGAGAGAAGAGCTAGCATTGGAATTGGAACGCGGAAGGTGGGCAAAGAGACGGAAGATAAAAAGGAAGGGGAACAAAAAGACAGCGATGTAACGGAGAAGCAGTGGCAGGATAATCACAGGGCGAACAGCCGCGGAATCGCGTGGATCAATCGACCGGGGCCATTCATTAAATCATAGAGACGCGTCGGTTACGCTCCGTTCCGCTCGTTTCTGCTCGACGTCGCCGCCGCCAATATACGAGCACGTTGCCCAATGAATAGGNCGTCGCCGCCGCCAATATACGAGCACGTTGCCCAATGAATAGGCCGTGTTTGCATAGGTCCCGAGGTGCAGCGCGCGTTGTCAGGGATGCGAGTGACGAGAAGAGAGGAGAGACAGAGAGGGAGAGAGAGAGAGAGTGGTCGCGCGCGCACGAGCGTTCACGATGGGGTAGGGAATTCGAAACGTCGAGGAGAGAGCGAAATAGAGGCGGAAAGAAAGAAAGGAGGCTCCTGTGTACACTCAGCTGTCGGCCTGTTTTTACCCGCGTTCTTTCTAACCCTCTGGCCCGACGCAGTCCATTCCAGTCCAGCCGATCCCGTGGAAATCGCGCTTGCTGCCGGGGAAATTTATTCGTGATAAATAGTTCGGCTAAATAGTTGGGTAAATGGAAACCGAGTGGACGAGACGTACTCGGGATTCGGTTAGGTTAGCATCCCAGGGGTGCGGATTTCGGGAAACGAATGTGAAGGATAATTAGGTAATTCTTTGAAAGGTTCATGGGTCGTTCGTTTGGGTCCTCGTCTTATTTTTTAATTCTCTAAATCGAGAAACAGGGTGCGAGGTAATTTGGTATTTAACAAATTGACGGTTACTTTTTTGGATCTTGTCTTATCTTAAGATTCTCTAGGCCCTGGTTAAGTCCGATTTTCGGGGGTGAAAATTGAGGAAAATAGGGTGCAAATGTGTGGGATAATTAGGTGATTCTGTCTCCGTCTTTGAAAGGTTCATGGGTCGTTCGTTTGGGTCCTCGTCTTATTTTTTAATTCTCTAAATCGAGAAACGGGGTGTGAGGTAATTTGGTATTTAACAAATTGACGGTTATTTTTTTGGATCTTGTCTTATCTTAAGTTCCTCTAGGCCCTGGTTAAGTCCGATTTTCGGGGGCGAAAATTGAGGAAAATAGGGTGCAAATGTGTGAGATAATTAGGTAATTCTGGCTCCGTCTTTGAAAGGTTCATAGGACGTTCCTTTGAATCCTCATCTTATTTTTTAATTCTCTAAATCGAGAAACGGGGTGCGAGGTAATTTGGTATTTAACAAATTGACGATTATTTTTTTGGATCTTGTCTTATCTTAAGATTCTCTAGGTACTGGATAAGTCCGATTTTCGAGGGTGAAAATTCCGGAAAATNACTGGTTAAGTCCGATTTTCGGGGGTGAAAATTGAGGAAAATGGGGTGCAAATGTGTGGGATAATTAGGTGATTCTGTCTCGGTCTTTGAAAGGTTCATGGGTCGTTCGTTTGGGTCCTCGTCTTATTTTTTAATTCTCTAAATCGAGAAATGGGGTGCGAGGTAATTTAGTATTTGAAAAATTGACGTTTATTTTTTTGGATCTTGTCTTATCTTAAGATTCTCTAGGTACTGGTTAAGTACGATTTTCGGGGGTGAAAATTGAGAAAAATAGGGTGCAAATGTTTGAGATAATTAGCTGATTCTGGCTCGGTGTTGGAAAGATTCATGAGTCATTTATTTGTATCTTTAAATTCTCTAAATCCTGGTTAGATGCAGGGTAATTTGGTATTTAAAAAATTGGCGTTTCATTCGTTTTGAGTCTTTGTCTTATCTTATGATTCTCTAGGTCTTGGTTAAGTCCGATTTTCGGGGGTGAAAATTGAGGAAAATAGGATGCAAATGTGTGAGATAATTGGGTGACACTGGCATGGTCTTTGAAAGGTTCATGTGTCGTCCATTTAGATCCTAATTTTATCTTTAAATTCTCTAAATCCTGGTTGGATGCAGGGTAATTTGGTATTTATAAAATTGGCGTTTCATTCGTTTGAGTCTTTGTCTTATCTTATGATTCTCTAGACCTTGGTCAAGTTGAATTTTCGGGGCTGAAAATTCCAGAAAATAGGGTGCAAATGTGTGAGATAATTAGGTGATTCTGACTCGATGTCTAAAAGGTTCATGGTTCGTTTATTAGGGTTCTGATCTGATTTTTTAATTCTCTAAATCCTGGTTAGATGAAAATTTCGAGAAATGGGGTGCGAGGAAATTTAATATTTAAAAAATCGAGGTTTCATTTATTTGGGATTTTGTTTTATCCTCAGATTTTCTAGGCCTTGGTTAGGTCCGATTTTTGAAGGTGAAAATTCCGGAAAATGGGGTGCAAATGAGTGAAATAATTAGGTGATTCTGTCTCGGTGTTTGAAAGGTTCATAGTTAGTTCATTTGAGTCCTAATCTTATTTTTAAGTTCTCTAAATCCCAATTAGATAAAAATTTGGAGAAATATAATGCGAGGTAATTGATATTTAAAAAATTGACGTTTCATTTATTTCGGTCTTTATCTTATCTTACAGTTCTCTATATCCTGGTTAGGTCCGATTTTCGTACATGAAAATACCGGAAAATGGGGTACAAATTTGCGAGATGATTAGGTAATCTTAGTTTGATTTTAGAAAAGTCGATGCTGAGTTGATTTGAGACTAAATCCTATTTTAAGTTTCTAAGCATATTTAACTAACTCTTTCAGCTATTGTGATGTTCAACAACAGTGGTGTCAAACTCACACAGAAACACGAACCACGTAGCGTACTTTTAGGGTGTCCATAGACCACAACAAAAAAAAAGCTATTGATGGAAAAGATATTAACGAACACCACAAAGCGCCAATTGCTTTACATTCTTCTCTCTGGATGAATTTATAAAAAAAAATCAAATACATTTCCCAGTATTAAATTTTATTTATTATTACCGAGATCTTTCGAAATATAATATCCCGTTAAAATAATATTAATATTTCAGTCGATCGCGATAGCTTGGATTTTGATTGCGGCGGGGGTTTAGGGGTGGAGATTGGTGGAAAGGGTTGTGGAGAATTTCGGCTCTCGTTGGAATTTCGATACGGTGTTACAGGGTGGAACGATACAAGGGAGCAATATAGGAAGAAAATAGCATGGCTGGTTATTATATTCATCGTGTAGCGCACATTGTCCTCGTCGACGTATCGAGATTGGGAATACATAATTTAATGAAAGGCTGCCCACTCGATTGATTGGGCGGCAACAGGAAATTCCGTTGTCTCTGCGATATTACGCTGAATTTTCGAATTTTCCAATGAGATACAATTTGCGCAAAGCGTTACATCCAAACAAAAATATTTAACGTGAAATACCGAGTGGATGAAAGGATTGACAGTAAAATTAATATAATCGCAGTTTCACGATTAAACGTCAAGGAAGAAAATATAAAAAGTACAAATCAAAGAGGAGACAAAAATAATGAGAATAAAAAGATAAAAGAACGTATAAATGAGAGGGAAAAAANCCCTGAATGAGATAAAAGAACGTACAAACGAACCAAGAAACCTTAAAAAGATCAAATAAAATGAAGAAAAGTATTACACCTAAATAAAAATATTCAACGACAAAGTACAAAATGGTTAAAAAAATCGATGTAATCTCAATTTCACGATTAAACAGCAAGGAAGAAAACGTAAAAAGAGCGAATTAAAATGGAGATAAAGTTAATAAGAAGAAAAAGATAAAAGAACGTATAAACGAGAGGGAAAAAACGTCGAAGAGACGAAATAAAAGGGAAAAGGGTGGAAAATTCGTGGAAAAGGGAAGAGTAAGAGGAAAAAAAAAAGACAGTTGGACGGTGGTTGGATTTACGCATACTCGGAGCCACGTATACAAGCGGATAAAAGGAAGAAACACGGTGGGATTAGCGAAGGAACTCGCGAGAGGTAAAGAGGAAGGAAAATTGGAGGAAGCTCGCGGCCGGGAAGGGGGCGCGGAGGAAAATGAGGCTTCCGGAGGGGGCACGGGGGTTGCGGGGAGTAAAAAAGAGTCGCGAGGGAGCTTCTGTCGAAAGCTGAACGATAATACTTGGCGGTGCTCCCTCGAACGCTTCGAGCGGGATAAAGGCTGGCTTTTGGGACGAGTGAGAAACGAATCGACAGGGGATGCGGCCGGGGGTGCAAGGGGGCGCAAGGGTGAAAGAGAGGCGCCGCTTTCGAAGGGCGAAGAGGGACGGCTATAGCTTGTAAGTGAATTTTATTGCGCGATTATATTGAATCCCTCCGAGCCACCAGCCACTGTCAAACCCCACCCTCGTTGTTCCACCCCCGTGGAGAAGGTTTCATGTGGTGCTCAAACGTTCCACCAGGGTAATTCGAAATTCGCCCGTGAAAAGTTTCCACTTTTTATTCTCCTCTTTTTTTTTTTTATTCCTCTCCCCGCCTTTTCTTCGAGGATTTTCTCTTGTTAAAAAGACACAGACCGAGAATTATTCGAGGCTGATAAAAAGGGTGATTTTATAATCAGGGGGTGATGAATTGTTCGAGAAGATTTCGACTTTATTCCACTCTTTTCTAAAAATCCTTCATAATCTTTGAAAAATTTGTTTACTATATACAATTGTTATATTGAATTGTTATACTTGCAAAGTGCGAATATGATAATTAATCGTAAGAGTTGAATAAAGAATATATTCAGAAATATATTTATCTATATAAATTTCAGAATTTTTAATATTTCTAAGGTATTAGCAATTAGTATTTCGTGGATACAGAAAAATCAATTTTGATAAAGGTGTGTTTCCTATTTGTATATTACATATTCGATGAAATTTATAAACACATATATCAACCCTCTGCGACCCTATGTTAATCTTAATGTTAATTCAAATTCAACATAAACAATTACAATGACTATATCACCGTGACTATATTAATTAGAAAGATACAAAAATGGAGTCAAACTACTTTCTATAAAACTATTTACTATCAATCACTTGGAATAAAGTCCTTGAGGGGTTAATAAATATCTTTATACACAAAATTGATATAAAAGGTATATCAATAAATACCGTACATAAAATAAAGGGTCAGGAAGTACTTTGGATTTTGATGGAACGCTTAACGAGGTGAACTGGCGATTAAAGCCGAGCCGGATAATGCATAGTACACAATGACCGAAAGGAAAAGCATTAAGGAAGGAAATAACGGGGAATTTCGGTTGCACGCGTGAGCACCACTTTTGAATCTCGAGGGTTGCACGGTAGTTACCGCCGGCGGATACCAAATCGAAGCTCTTGCCCACAGGGATGTTTGCACGTTGGATCACGACCTCCATGGCAAAATTCACCATAGCAAAACCTTGCTATTCCCAGCGGCACGAGACTCACCTCCAAGGCCCGGCCTTTCTGCCGCTTCCTCGCCCGATATTTCCATGCCTTCCACCACAGCTTTTCTTCCTTCATCAATCCTTCCCAACCTACACGCTCTCTTCCCGGTTTAATATCGTATTTCGCTTCGTGTAACTTCCGCGTGACGGTGATTCGCTGATTCGAGAAACCTTGCAACCGTGTCTCCAAAGAGAAATCTAATCGCGAAGAACACGATTAGATAATTTAGACTGTATTCGATCTTGGAAAATTTTTCAGTCACGGCAAACCTCGAGGAGGTGACGGAAGAGACTAGATGTTTAATCGCAAGGTGTTAGAATTAAAATTTTAATTAATACTTCACCCTATATCATTGTGTGAATTAAATCATTCTATTTTTCATTTCCGAGTATTTTCTCGGAGATGACACTTTGAATACTCGTTCTAAGAATCCAAATACACTAAACACCAAAATTTTCTATTCCAACGATTGGTACGAGTCCCTCGATTCAGATATTTTCAAGAAGGATGAAAAAAATTTCGTAAACTTGTTAGAAAATGGGACAAGGTATGACGGGAAGGTAGGAAGGGATGATTCGTGGAGATATTTAATTAAAATTTCAACTAACACTGCATCCTACACCACCATGTGAATTAAATCATTCTATTTTTCATTTCCGAGTATTTCCTCGGAGGTAACACTTTGAATACTCGTTCTAAGATCCCAAATGCTGCAAATTCTAAGTTTGCTGTTCCAACGGTTGGTTCGAGTCCCCCGATTTAAATACTTCCACGGAGGATGATAAAAATTTCGTAAACTTGTTAGAAAATGGGACGAGGCATAGTTGGAAGATAAGAAGTGGATGCTAACGGAGATATTTAATTAAAATTGCAACTAATACTTCACCCTACACCACGATGTGAATTAAATCATTCTATTTCTCATTTACGAGTATTTCCTGAGTGGTGACACTTCGAACACCCGTTCTAAGAATCCAAATACTCTAAACAACAAAATTTGGTATTACAACGGTTGGTCCGAGTCTCTCGATTTTAATATTTCCTCGTAGGATGAAAAAAATTGCATAAACTTGTTACAAAATGGGACAAGGTATGACGGAAAGGTAGGAAGGGAAGATTCGCGGAGATATTTAATTAAAATTGCAACTAATACTTCACCCTACACCACCATGTGATTTAAATCATTTTATTTTTCATTTCCGAGTATTTCCTGGGTGGTGACACGTTGAATACTCGTTATAAGAATCCAAGCACTCCAAACTCGAAATTTGCTATTACAACGGTTAGTTCGAATCCCTCGATTTAAATATTTCCACGGAGGATGAAAAAAATTCCGTAAACTCGTTAGAAAATGGGACGAGGCATGGCGGGAAGGCAGGAAGGGGAGGTTAACAGAGATATTTCGATGGCGAGAGATCGGGATCGAGCGAAATTAGCCACGGAGGCTCGCGCCTCATGACGAAGCAGTCTCTCGCGAAAAGATCTGATAGTTTTGTTCGGCTGAGTGCTCGTCTTATCCCCGAGGACAGGAAGAAGGAGGTTCCCGGGACGATCTTATTGGCCCTCCTTCAAAGAGGCAGCCAGTTGCTCCCTCGAGATGGCACAGAAGGGGAAAAAGATGGTCGAGTTGAATTAATTCCTCAACTATCGTTCCTCCGGTCCTTCGTTACGCCGGTTACGGACCAGCTTGAAATGTAATCGCTGCTCCTCGCTTCTTTTCATCCTTTTCCGCCGGCGACACTGCCGGCTCGAGTGTTTGGCTGCCTGTTCCTCGAGGATTTATCCGGCAACATCCTTTCTTCTCCTTCCCGCTTCTTTCCGACCGAACAATTTTACAATATCGCCGGATTTCAGAGTTCGCAGAGGTTTCGTCGTCGAATCGGTTAACCATGGATCCTGGAAGACGCCATCTGATGGTCCAATGATCTCTAAATCTAGGTGTCTTTGGAGAAAGACGAGAGAGACTTGGATACTTTGGAAATTTCACGTTTGGAGAATTTATTTTTGGGAAATGGGTTCTGAGAAATGAACGTGAAATGAAGGAAGAGCTAGTGGACTCTATTTCCGTGTCAAATCGAGTCCAATGCTTTAGAAATACCATTTCTTTTCTCTCGGAAGACATTCATTTTTCCTCTCACGAGTACCAACCATCTCGTGAATTTTAATTTCCATTCATTTTCAAACGAAACTCAACGATAGCGATGAATACCTTTCACAGCCGAATTATCTTTTCACGATTGTAAGGTGAAACGTAATTCGCGAAACGAAATTCGCGGGAAGCAACATCTTTCGCTTTGCACCCAAACCTCCGGTAATAATATAACAAATATCCCCTCAAAATTAAACTTAACATTCGTGAAATAAACCGCAATAAACCTTCGGCAGCCATCGAATTTGTGAGCTACCCTCCGCAACATCTTTCACTTTGCATCCTAACCTTCTGTAATAATATAACAGATACCTTCTCAAAATTAAACTTAACATTCGCGAGATATAAGCACAACGAATCTTCGGTAGTCATCGAAATCGTCAGATACCTGCCGCAATATTTTTCACTTTGCACCCTAACCCCTCCTGTAATAATATAACAAATACCCTCTCAAAATTAAACTTAATATTCGTGAAATAAAACGCAAGGAACCTCCAGCAGCCTTCGAATTCGTGAGATATCCACCGCAACAACTTTCACTTTGCACTCTAATCTGTAATAATATAAGAAATATCCTCTCAAAATCTAAATTTCACAAAATAAAACGCATCAAACCTTCGACAACCATAGAATTCGCGAGCTACCCGTCACAACATCTTTCACTTTGCATGCTAACCCCTCCAGTAATAATATAACAAAATTCCTCTTAAAATCTTAATTCTCGCGAAATAAAACGCAATGATTTGGTAGCCATCGAATTCGCGAGCTGCATGCTGCAACATATTTCACGTTACACCCTAACCTTCTATAATAATATAACAAAAATCCTCTGAAAATCCTAATTCTCGCGAAATAAAACGCAATGATTTGGTAGCTTTCGAATTCGCGAACTACCCACCGCAACATCTTCCACTCTGCACCCTAACCTTCTATAATAATATAACAAAAATCCTCTCAAAATCTTAACTTTCAGAAAATAAAACGCAACATCTTTCACCCTAACCTCGGTCGATCCGCCATCAATTTCTCGAAACTCGACTCTGGTCGGAAAAGAAACCCAACGACGCTTCAGCCTTCCTCTCCACTCGACGTCCACCCAATTCCCTGTCAAATCCTCAGCTTCCGCCGCGCGGAATACTCGGCTGGCTCTGAGAGAGGGGGGCCAAGGAGGGGCGGTGGATTTCGTATGATTTTTAATAAACACCGATCAGACAGCCAGATGTACCGCACGGGCACTTGACTCTCGGGTGCACGGAGAAAGAGAGAGAAAAAGAGTACTCGCGGCTCGTGTACGGCTTTAACCACTCGATGAGCACAAAACTGACGGACGGACAGGCCCTACTGCTGCATCGAACATATTACGTTCGGAGCTCGTGGAACAAAGCTACGCCATTGTTTCGTGCCGTCAATAATCCACTTGCCGTGACTTGGAGGACCGGCCGGGGCGAGCTGGGGCCGGCACAATTGGAAAAAGCGCCGTGGAAACCGGGAAACCGATGCCCTACGGGGTCCATCCTACGGGAACGAAGAAAAGGGAAGACGGCTTCGATTCTCTAGACCTCCGCGATGCTGAGCACGGATCTCTCCGTGATCCAGATGGATGAGATTCGCTTTTATTCCTACCTCCGTCCTCGCCAGACGGATTTATCAGCTTCTTCTTCTCCAACGGTCCACTCGTACTTGCTGCGATATTTTTTACCGTCTACCACGTCTGTCGAGACGTTACGTTTTGTTAATTAACTCCTATTGATAATATTCGAACGCTGTACAAATTTTAGGAGCCCACTTTGACTCAAAAATTTTGTTTTTATTGGTAATATGTTTGGACTATTGAAGTTTGGAAAATGTCGAATCGGTCCATTCGTAGTTGCTGCGATATTTTTTAGTATTTACTACGTCTGTCGAGACGTTACGTTTTGTTAATTAACTCCTATTGATAATATTCGAACGCTGTACGAAATCTAGGAGCCCACTTTGACTCAAAAATTTTGATTTCAATGCAAGTATGTTTCGATTATTAAAGTTAAAAATGTTAAATCGGTCCATTCGTAGTTGCTGCGATATTTTTTAGTATTTGCTACGTC
>NIJG01000055.1:1568923-1579368 GCA_002201625.1 Euglossa dilemma | reverse complement strand
TCGAATCCTTTCAGGACAAACTCGATTGCTGGCATCGAGTAATATTTTTCTCGACTGTATCCAAGAACACGATAAATTTTAATCAACGCGACAAATGAATTCGAAAGCCGGTAGAAGAAAATTTCAAGACACGAGAATGCTCCATTAGACGCAAATTACAGAATTAAAGAACCTTCTACTATCGAATTCGATACAGAAACACAAAATGAAATCCAAAAGCCTCTAGAGATCTCACAACGAATCTCTCACAAATTACAATTAAAAGCCTCTAGAGATCTCACATCGGACCTCACAAATTAAAATTAAAAGCGTCTAGAGATCTCACAACGAATCTTTCATAAATTAAAATTAAAAGTCTCTAATAATCTCATAACGATCCTCTAACCTTAAACAAAATTCAAAGCCGACAAGCGAAGACCAAGGATTTCTCCTCGAATCCTTTCAGAACAAACTCGATTGCTGGCATTGAGTAATATTTTTCTCGACTGTATCCAAGAACACGATAAATTTTAATCAACGCGACAAATGAATTCGAAAGCCGGTAGAAATGGAGACCAACTGGAGGAAAACACGCGAGCGCGGTCGGCACGCACTCGATACCACTCGATTCCGGCGATAACAGAAGAATCTTACCCCCGTTGTGTATCAGCGGGCAAAACGGTTTGGCGAAAACAAAAAGAGGGTCGTGACAAAGAGGTGGACGATCGTAAACGTCGATAATCGGCCGGATAGAACGATCGCGTACGTGTGGTCGGGGCTGGTGCGAGGCTAAGTGTGCGTCGAGGGTTCCTCGACACAAAGACCGGCCTCACGTCGTCTCGTGTCGGGCTAATTAGCAGGTTTATTGTTACGAAGGAGGGCCGTTCTATTGGCGTCAAGCGTGATATATTACCATCTTTCCTCGATTCTTTCCCGGTTTTCCTAGTTAGGTCAACGTGACGCCGCCGCTGTTAGATACGGCACGGCCGTTGCTCGGTAACAGATCAGCTGGTGATAATAGACCAGGGATTGATCACGTTCGAGGACAGATTTCCGAAATTTGGACACACCGTTTAAATATTTCTCGTACAATTAGCATCGTTTCGCCGAATTTTGGGATCCAAATGCGACGTGAGAGCTTGTGATCTCTTATTAGGTTCAGGAAACAGATGAAAACTGTCGTTAACGAGGTATCGACTCGATAAATCATGTAACAGAGAATAGAGATTTATTTTAGATGTTCAAAGTTAACGGTCGACCGATTATTTCGGTATAAAGCTTTGAAAATTGGGGTTAATCACTTTGGCTCATATAGAAATATATTTCAGATGAAAATAAATTATTTACAAGCTCTGATCTCTATTTGTACATGATTATCACTCCTGTTAAATACGAATTACTCTTACATCACTTACAAAAAGCGAGAAAAAGATCAATTCAAATTGAAATGAGCGAATTTTGGGATTTGATTGCGACACGATAAATCATGTAGCAGAAAATAGAAATTTATTTTAGATGTTCAAAGTTAAGGGTCGACCGATTATTTCGGTATAAAACTTTGAAAATTGGGGTTAATCACTTTGGCTCCTATAGAAATATACTTCAGATGAAAATAATTTAGATGCTCTGATCTCTATGTGTACATGATTATCACCCCTGTTAAATACGAATTACTCTTACATCACTTACAAAAAGCGAGTAAATGATCAATTCAAATTGAAATGGGCGAATTTTGGGGTCCGAATGCGGCGCGAGAGCTTGGGATCTCTTATTAGGTTAAGGAAACAGATGAGAACTGTCGTTAACGATGTGTCGACGCGATAAATCATGTAATAGAAAATAGAGATTTATTTTCGATATTCAAAGTTAAGGATCGAACGATTATTTTGGTATAAAACTTTGAAAATTGAGGTTAACCACTTTGGCCCAGAAATACATTTTAGATAAAAATAAATTATTTACAAGCTCTGATCTCTATCTGTACATGACTATCATCCCAATTAAATACAAGTAACCCTTAATTCACCTCGAAGAAACGAAAAAAAGAAATTCAAATTGAAATTTCAAGTACTCCCAGTATTCACAGCTGAGTTAACGCCGAACCCAATTAAACAGCTCTATTTCTACGAAAACAAATCATGAAAAACCTAACTCGAAACCTTTTAAAATCGTGAAGAATTCACGTGTGTACCTACGTATTAGGGAAACGAAGTGAATCGAGTGAAGACTGTTGGAAAAGAAGGTTAGCAGCGAGGACCGGTGCGGTTTGAAGAGAACAGGTACCGAAACGACGGGGATGGTGTCCGCTTAGGCTGGCAGAAACGCTGGAATTCCACGGTTAGGAACGTGAAATGGATAACGCGGGGACGGTAACAACGCGTTTCTTGTGGCGAGCAACGTCTGACATCTGGGCCGACGTTATCTCCGCGTTATCATTTTTGAGATTAGCCTTAGTAGTCGCGCGTTTGCTTTGCACCGTGCTGCTTTCTCTGTGTACCCTGGCTGTATCGCCGTCCTGCCACACCAAACGCCCTTCCTTCCACCGACCGTTAAGCCGCATTCACAGAGGATCGTGCGAAAAGTATCTGGAAACAACTTCCTGTCGTCGTTCATGAACGGTTCCCACTGTTTCCCGTCTCTGAATTCTATTTTCATCTACGCTTTCTAACATTTTTCCCAACATATTTCCCAATTACTAGTTTTTAATCCTTTGCACTCGAGAGGCGACTCTCAGTCGCCATTTAATCAGATTCTAAAGATCGATATTAATTTAAAATTACCCACCGATACGTGGAATGTCGAGATAAAACAATTCCACGCCTTAGTTTTCACAAAATTTCTTATTAACCTTTTGAAAAATATCGTTAACTTTATGATAGAAAATATTCGAATTACTATTTCTCTATAACGAAAAAATCACCGAGTGCAAAGGGTTAAAATTTTTTACGATTCGTCCCTTGGGAATTTTAGGGTTTGTAAAAGTCTTTGATTACTTGTAAGTTATCGAATTTTCTTGTTTCGCGTTTTATAAATTAAAAGATATTTTCGCGGTGCGTTCTTCGAAGATTGCGCGAAGCGGATGGGCGTGCCAGGTGAGAATTCACGTGTGAACGGTGCTTAAGGGCGAAGAAGGACGCGGCGACATTCACGCGCATCAGCGAGACCAAGAAGAAGACTATCTGGTAGATTTTCCGGCATGAGAATGCGATAGCGTTCCTGGCTGAGCAAACACCAGCGCTCGTGAAGGGCCACGGTTGCGTTTAAGCAATTGAGGACACCGCTTGCTCGTGAGAATTCTTCTTAAATATCGTTTAATAATCGGCCGGTGATAACCGAAATCCACTATCTCGAACGGGACTCGATAAAACGGCGACGGAGTTAAGAACTCGCGTCGCGTTCGTTTTCGCGATAAATCGCCGTGACGATAATAATCGATGGCGAATTTTCGGATTTTTGCAATTAGACGCGGAACACGGGCCGGGATTATCCCGGTTATGGCCTTTTATAACGACACCTGCTGACACGGAAGGATTGCACGCGGAATATGAATGAATATGAAACGACACTTCTGCCATTATAATTTTTACGCGCCCCGTATTATCCGTTATAAATTCTTAATATTTATTTGATATTTGTTATCCCGACTGCTCTGTTGGTACTGCAGTTCTTTAACAACGAACAGCAGGAAGTTCCGCCGAAGTAAATCCTCAAACATGCTGCTTTCTGTTAAAATATCTCGATACCTCTATAATTCTCGTTTTATCGGCCATTCCGCAGATTCGTTTCCGGAAATTTTGTTAAATATTCCAGTAATATCTGCTTTCTTCAAAATTAGTCGCGAATAGCCTGTAATTTTCCAAAGTTACATTTTTAATTAATCAGTTAAGGATCGTGTAACACGTACCTTCGTTATTTCACGGTTATTATTTTTATTTCCTTTTTCTTTTTATTTTTTTGGGATTTAATTTTGTATCGATTGCGAAATTCGACATTTTTTAGACAGCTCCTTCCCTTCTTTCTTTTTTGAACTATAATTTATTTCATATCGAGGTTTTTCACATCTATTGTGTCAGATATTTATTGTTTCTAACAGCTGAAATTCTGCCGACACGCGATATCTCAAAAATTTTAAGATAGTAGCTTCCCGAGATCCCTGAGAAACTCTTAAATCCTGTCAAACGGAGTAAACGAGATATCCTCAATCTTCCAGACACTCTCTCAAATCGGAAATCTTCACAAACCGAAAACTTCTGACCAGAAGCGAATCGCGTTCTCGAAAAACCTCGGAAACGCGTCTCCGCTCGATTACAAAACCCCCTGCACACCAAACAGACCTTCAAATTTCATCGTAGCTATCGCGAAAAATGGAAAAAAAGAAAAAAAAAGAGGAGAGGGAGAGGAAGGGGTGGAAAAAAAATACGAGGATTGTTTGCTCGGGGATAGCTGCTGGTCGTGGGTCGAAGCATCGCGTTGGCGTTTAGCAGATCGCCGACAGATTTTTAACATGTAACATTCGCCATTTTTACAGTTCCGCGAAGTAAATATTAGAGCGAGCGCTGCCATGTTCCACATCGTTTTCGCGTGAAAATCCAAGCGGGAAACGGAAGCCGATTGTTGCGCGATCGCCCGGGAAAAATATCGCTCGATCGCGCGAATATAAGCCACCGGCCACTCCCCGTTTATTATTCCCGAGCCCACTTCTCGTGCAATCCACTCTCGAGTAGGGCAACCTGTTCCTTTTACATGGTCTTGCACGATGACGAACGTAAACCCTTGCGTACATGCGTGTTTGCGTGTACATTGGCACCTGGAAGTTAGGCTTCTAGCATCCAAGCGAATGATTCTGGCAGGTACTTGGCATTCCACGTGCAAATGCAATTTTTATTTTCTTCCCAGCTCATCCAAGTTGTTTAAGCTCCTAACACTCCTTCCACGTGGTGTTTTCTCTCTTATAATTACGATACTTCCGCGGTAAATCGCATATTCTATACCTTATCTCTGTTAAACTAAGATTCGCGAAGATCTTCGCGTGATTTTTTAAATACTTATATACTATATAAAAAGTTGAAATAATTTCCTTCAATTCTTCTTGTTTTCATACGTAAAATATATCTTTTTGCGTCTCGATGTAATTTAAGAAAGAAACGCGAACTTAATCGGAAACACGCGGGAACGTAGCGAAACTTTGGTGAGCATCGGCTCGGACGAAGCGTCGAAGGGTTTAATTTCGACACTGGCCGTGTACAAAGGGTAAAAAATGGGATCTCGGAAAGACAAACTCTTAAAACCGGAAGATCGGGAAGCCGGCGAAGCGACGCTCTGCCTGAACGATTATCTATTTCTCGGGAGTTGGTTCGCATGAAAGTTTGCCAAAGCCGGAGAGCCGGTTAAGCTAATACACCGGAAGCAGAAGATCGCGCTAGCACGGTGGCAGCTGGCGCAAACACAAACAAAAAACTTGGACACTGATCACTCGCCACATTGCCGAGTGACACGGTATCCAAGGAAACCTAATCCTTGTCGGAAAGACACCGACACCGAAGGATAAGCTAATACGCTTTTCGATCGCGTCTGTTATTCCGCCGGGCGATCAAACTTGCTCAAACAGCCCTGGAGCACCCTAACGACCACTTTGCCGATCGGTGATCGCGATTCGAAAAAGAACCGGCGCATTCGTACCCCTCGGAAGCGGAGGAGTCGGCCGGACAACGGGCGAGATCCGGAAGTGGAGGGACGAAGGAAGAGACAGCGAGGGAAAGAGGGTGGCGGGAAGTGAGAGAATGCACGGCGACGGGGTGCGATGACAAGGAGGCGCGGAGAAAGAGAAAGAGAGACACGGATCAAGGATAGTCTTTGCCAAATACCAATATTTGCGACCGCCCTGTTGGTACCTCTGCTCGACTCGACCTGACCCGACTTAACTCGACCGATCCGGCCGCAACTCCACTACGACTCCCTCCCTCACCCACCCCTTCTTCCACCTCACTATCGCGGCCTCTTCCCGATTATTCCGCCGCGGAAAAACTACCCCGTCTCCCTCGTTATCCTCTCCGTCCCCGCGACCACGTTTCCGCCACTCTCTCTTCGATAATACCTCTGTTTTACCGAGACATCTGATCAGATTGGCAAAACGTTTGTCCAAGCTTTCCAGAGACGTTTCAACGAAAGTTTTGGTTCCAGAAAAATACCTCGAGTCTTTTAACACGAAGTTAAAGAATAAAAATATTGCTTCGTTGTAGTACGAATTGTTAAAAACTCAAGACTGGAAATGTGTGTGTGTGCTCCCAGGTGACTTCTCTCGGAAGGTACACAGAGAGATCGAGTCTATTTTATGTTGCCGCGAGATTATCGCAAGATTAGTTACGTGGCTGGAGTATTCTAGGATTTATCTTCGGAAGGATAACACTCCTGTGTCTATATTACCCCGGATTACGGGTTGCTTCGGTAATATACTCGTATCTCTACATTGGTTACAGGCGTGTCTCTTGCTTGCAATAAAATTCGTAAGCCTAACGAGTATCGAAAATCGAGAACAGAGGAAAACCGGTAAACAGGTTGCACGGTGTCTTCGTGTCTCGTTATTAATGGCGCGGGAGTATTCTCCGGCTGGTTTGGCAAACGAATAAATTAAAGCTGGCTGCGCGAGGAATATTTCAAACGCCGCTGCGAAAGCTGGCAGAGAGACTGGGAACACAGGCGAGACAGGTACGAGCCACCTTGGCCCAGTTGTTCATCCGTGACAAACGCTCGCAACAAAATCTTCCCCGATCCGAGGCTCTCGCGAGTCCTCTCTGTCTGCCCCACACCTCTGCATGTTCATCAAAAACGGTCCACGAGCCGGTCCATCGTCGAAAAACTATCGTCGAAGCCACTGCGACAAGCCAGATTGATTTCGGGCGTATGCGGATCGTAACGTAGCCCGATTGGCTTCTCGCCCGAGGGCACGACGAGCACAGAGGCGAACGCAGGGGTTGGAGAGAGAGAGAAGAGAGGGAGAGAGAGAAAGACGGTCATAGACGGGGGCAGTGGCAGTTATATTACGCGGTGTGTCGCGACTGTCGCTGGTGTCGGCACATACCGGGTCGCGTCCGATGCAATAAATAATAATTAGGCGCTAATTAGCGGCGGCCATGTTGGCCGGCGGCAGTTGTCGGGGGTGGAAAGCGATGCCGGAGGAGGGAGTGGTGGAGGCCGGTTTAATCACGTCACACACGGACACACCACCATCTCTGCGCGTGCCTGTCTCGATGTACCACGCGACCAACGCACCGTATGTGCGAGTATGTGCACATACGCGCTCGTATGGACACACACGTGTGAAAACGAGCCGGAGAGAGAGAGCAGGCGCACGCACACACCGCCGCTTGTCCCGGACATGTTGACGATGTAGGGGCTAGCCCGTGCGGTCGTACGATAATACAACGAGCACGAGGGTGGATGGCGGAAGCGACGGGGGTGGGAGAGGAACGTGGACGTTGGATGCTGGATGCTGGATGGTGGATGCTGCCCGTGGGATGGCGGTGCACGAGGTGGTCGATTTCACGCGGTCGATCGCTGAACCCGCAGCTCCACCCCCGTATGCTCGCGCTCAAGCCCATTCAAAGAACCTGCCGACTGGGGTCGTCTTCGCAACACCGACCTTTTCGCTTTTTCCCTCAGTTTTCTTCCGGCTTTCCTTCCGTTTCGAGAAGATTCGAGAAGAGTGGAGAAGATTCGCGAAGAAGGGTAGGTCTCAAACGCGGCAGGTTCGTCTTTAGTCCTAAGTCATCCAAGGGTTTAACCTTTTAGCTTATAACTACTCTCTTGAAGCTTGGTCTAACGTATCTGAGGGTATTTTTCGTTACGAGAGAGTTAGAGATAAAGAGACAAAGACTCGACGTGTTTGTGGTATACTATTCGATCAAAGTAGATGTTTTTATCGAAGCGCGAATTTGCACCAGGTTCGCGGAGCGTTTTAAATAGCCGATCCTCGAGATAATCTCGCGTGTACTTAACAATTTCACTTAACGATTCGGAAAAAAAGGTTCGCCTGGAATTTCGGGGTATTTAATTTCCCGGATTTACGGCGGGAAATTAACCCTGCAAATATTTGGCTTACAAACATTTCCGGTATCTAGATCCATATCACCGCTTCCTCCGCATTCGGCGTGGGAAAAACGCGGTTTTAATTTCGATAATAACACGGCGCGGTATCGAGTCGGGAGGAGGAGGATGTTCCTCGTCGGCTCCGGCGGTGTGCGGAATTTTGGGAAAAATTGCCGGCCTGTTTAATCGGTACCGCGATGGCGTAGGCGAGCATTAGCCAGGGTTGGAAAGGGGAAAAGGTGAGCGGCGACGCAAAGGGGGCCGG
Organism: Euglossa dilemma; assembly: GCA_002201625.1. Taxonomy (NCBI): domain Eukaryota; kingdom Metazoa; phylum Arthropoda; class Insecta; order Hymenoptera; family Apidae; genus Euglossa; species Euglossa dilemma. Next base: position 1,571,039 of record NIJG01000055.1, on the reverse strand, counting down.
GGAAGAAAAAAAAAGAAGCCGCAGAGGGGTAACATCTCCGCGGGTCTCTCCTCTCAATATTCATGTGTAGACGTTATCGCGCGCGGCAGAGTTTAACCTGTTATTCCGAATAGTTTGTTTGGCTGTCAACAGAGTCCTTTTTGAGAGTGCCTTAAAGGGCTCGTTAAATCACCACGGACATTTTCGCCTTTTACCTGCAAATTTTGCGGAACTCCTGTCAGCCGAGTTTCCTCAAATATTGAAATTGGCTGCGGTTCCCGATGCGCGTCGCATTCTTCGAAGCGCCGGGCCCAACCTACCGGAAGCGCCGTCGAAAAGACGAAGAGGGTGAAACGAGGCGTTCCGTTCCGACCTCGTTCGTTCGTTCGTTCGCCGACGCTCCCGTCGCACCTGTAAAGTCACTTCATTTACCCTCCGGAATAGAAATAGAATGCCCTCGAAACGCCGCGAGAGCGTTTAAGGGCTCGACGGTGCTTGTCAAAGAAAAATACGCCGTGTCCCGAAACACGTGTCTCGTGATACGCTCGTTAAACTGTAACCGATAGCAAGAAGCTTTTTCCACGGACTTTCTTCTCTACACCGATCGGACACGTTTCATTTTCCATCGCACTTCTCAAACCTCGCTTCGACAGACCAATACGCTCTCTACACCGCGAGGTGTATCGGCTGTTTATTAAATATCGGCGAGTTATTACATTTTATTTATTATTAATCCGAATAGTGGTACATAATTTTAGTACCATCTCGCGTCTTCGATGATAAATAATCGGGCCTGATGACGATACTAATTTAACTCGGAGAAAAAGGACACACTTCGAAGTCATCCTACTTTTAATTATCCTCTGAACCAAAAATTAACAAATATCGATAATTTCCAACGATCCAACGATTCAATGGAGTTCAAAATAATTCCACCAGCATCTGTTACACTCCCGTTACATGGAAACCAGCGAAACGGACCCTCGAAAAATCGGCAAATCCTTGGAAAGTGTCTTCGATGTGTTCAACAGCGTCTTCGACCACACCCAAACCAGAACTCACCGTTAAAATTTCCCGAAGCAACGTGGACTTCTCGGGTGCGATCGCGTAGACACCTTGCGTTCTGGAAAAGCGTGGAAAACGGCTGTCGCTGGTGGAAAGGCACGAGCGATCGCGCGGCGCGATAAACGTTTTAAAATGGCGAGGTTGGCCGGTGTTGTTGGTTGGAAATTCATTAAAAGCGCGCCGGTAATGGGGCAACGATGACGTTGTCGTCGTGCTGCGGCGAAATGCGGGCCGAGGGGGGTGAGGGGGACGGAAGGGAAAAAGCGCGGCGAGAGGGAGCGAGGGAGAAAGAGAGAACGAGAACGGGTGCTATCGTAATTCTGTCGCATTACCATTTAGATTAGTTAGATTTGCAGGTAAACAGCACGCGGCCGATCACACAACACAAACACGCGACAACGAACTCGCGAGCGCGCGCGCGCACGCGTGTTCGTGTACGCCGTTGCGCCACGGTTGACATTTTAATTTCATCGCGATAATTACTTTCAAACGGATGGCTTTTTAAGTAGATTGAAATATTCCTGCGTCGCGGACACGTCCGCATTCGTATAATTAATGCATTTCCAGGACGCAGGGAAAAGCTTCGCCATCAACGCCCCGCCCACCGATTTCCCCGCGAGCCGGTCTGCAATTTTAACTCGATTTCACCCCGTTTTCCCACGCCGCGCCTTTTATTTCCTCCCGATCCGTGCCGGATTAGACCCGAGACACAGGTAACGATCTCTGTTTAATTAACGCCACGCCAGGCGTCGCCTGGGCCCATACGCGCCGCGCTAATTGCGAGCTCGATCCAGGACCCGGCGTCGTATGTGCGACGATCCTTCGGTTTCTTAAGGAAGCACGACAAACAGAGCTGCGTGTCGTAATTTCGAAAGATCTTTCAAGTATCTCTCGAGAAAAATATAGAGTAAAACGAATTTTACGCGTTAGAAAAAATTTGGGAACCTCATTTCTGAAAATTTCGTTATTTTTGTAAATGGATACTGATTAGAATAATTATGTGATAGGAGGAAGGATGAGGATTATTATTTATGGTGATAATCTAGGGTTATTAGTAATTTATCGTTCAATG
>NIJG01000055.1:1532142-1552160 GCA_002201625.1 Euglossa dilemma | reverse complement strand
TTCGGAAAATCATTTTGTTTTTATCTCAACAGAGGACCTAATTGTATTTTTTACAGCAAATTTTGCATTTTAGACGCATAAAAGGAAAAAGAAAGAAACGAATAACTTTTCGAAGGATACAATAATTCTATACAAGTGATGATACGAATAAAGTTAAGATTTCGGTATACAGGGTGGACAACAGTGAATCAAGCGTTGGAAGCGTTTAATTTCTAATCTACTAGCTGAAATGGTACAGCTCTACCTTTTATAAATGGAAACAAATATGAAAATGAGCGTTTCCGAGCGAATGAAAAATTATTCGTTTCCAATGCACTCGTTTGGATGTAGGTTAACGTTAATTAAACGCTCGGGGAAACACGACCAGGTTGATTATTACTCTAATTAAAGCCTCCCCGTGGGCTCCTGCAATCAGGAATCCCTAGACTCATAAAACATCGAAACCTCGATCGTGAAAATTAAAAAGTCTGAGATACTTGGCTTTCACGAACCACGAACCCCAGATGTAACGTCAAAATCATTAGAAAGATCGTATTTCAATTCTAATTAGGACACGTATGACTTTCTACATTCGTTACACACTAATCCCAATTTCAACCGAAGTAACAATAATATACATAGTGAACTATTGATCTTTTTCATTTTTAACGAGTTGATTTTTCCTGTCTCTGATAACACTGTTGACTGAATAAAAATCAAGCGATATCTTCATTTCATTATTTTTTCTCTTCATATCGTTTACGACAAAATAATCTTTTATCTTTCCTAAGGATCATAATAGTAACCTAATCCAAGCTATTGATCTTTTTCATTTTTAATAACTTGATTTCTTCTGCCTTTGGTAACACTGTCGACTTAATAAAAATCAAGCGATATCATTTCGTTATTTTTTCCCGTCGTATGGTTTGCGACAAAATAATCTTCTATCCTTCCTAAGGATTATATAGTAACCAAACCGAAAGGAAAAATATCCAGCATGTATCCCATCGCATATGCCCCAGCTGGACCGAGGCATCAACCAGTCCGGACCAACCCCCAGAGCTAATTAACCAGACACTCGATGGTCCAATCACCGACCTACCATCTTCCTCTATTTACCCCGAAAAAGAGGCTAGATCCCGTGCTTCTAATGGAAACGTCCAACAGAGCCGGGAAAGGTTGAACGAGCCTCGCGTGCCACTTGGTCGCCGTGGGCAATAAAACGTGCGGATAAATATGAAATTAAAGAAGAATACACCGAAGGGAGATACTCGGAGGAGAAAAAAAGGAGGAGAAAGAAAAAAAAAAAGGAGAAAAGGAAGGCCGAGAGGAGGAAGGGGGTGGCAAGGCTCTCGGGTTCCGGCTGTTCCCCGGGACGTCGGGGGTGTTCGCAAACTCCCTCCACAAGCCCGAAATTCTCCGCGGCGGGAAGTCGTTAGGCGTTTTCTGACGCGAGATAAAATTCTGGGAAGCACGTTGAAACGACTCTCTACTCCGGGGCCTGGGTATTGTTTTAACGTGTTTGAGTCAAATATTGACGCAAGTTGGGCTCGCAAGCCAGCCTGGAACGAAACGGAACGGAAGAGACGAGAATGGCGGGCGAGAGGCCGCGGGACCAGATACAGAGAGGAGGGAAAGAGAAGAAGAGAGACAGGGAGAGGACGGGATGGAACGACCCACATAACATCCACCAGAGAGCACGAGAAAGGCCGCCGTCTCGCGGTAACGAAGGAGCAGGAAGAGAAACGTAACGAGAGAAAGAAGAACGCGCGCGTCTCCTTTATTCCGGCCTCGCTCCTCTCTCCTTCTCTCGGACAGACTGATTTTAACATCACTGCATCGATACCGGTCGAATATCCATGGGATTTCGGGGTACATCCACGGGAATGCACGTGTACGATAGGTTAGGGACAGGTTTGGGTCCTTAATCAGAGTTTCTTGCGAATTTCTGCAAAGAAGGTTGAACGAAACTTAATTTTGGCACATATGAAACAGATGAAGACAGTTCTATTGGATAATAGATACAAGTAACCGATATGAAATCATTATAAAGCACGAGACAACTTCAAAGCTTGATCTATTTCATATCTGCTAAAATTAAGTTTCATTCGACGTCTTTTGACTGTCTTTAAGTTTTACGTCGCTTTACATTTCTTTGAGCCTAACCACATTATTATTAAGTATCGGTAAACCTTCATCTGTTTCATATCTGCCAAAATTAAGTTTCAGTCAACGTCCTTTGACTGTCTCTAAGTTTTACGTCGCTTTATATTTCCTTGAGCCTAACAACGTTATTATTAAGTATCGGGGTGTGGATTAAAGGAAGCAAAAATAGATCTATGGGATAATAGACACAAGTAACCGACATGAAATCATTATAAAGCACACGACAACTTCAAAGCTTGATCTGTTTCGTATCTGCTAAAATTAAGTTTCATTCAACGTCCTTTGACTGTCTCTAAGTTTTACGTCGCTTTAAATTTGCTTGAGCCTAACAACGTTATTATTAAGTATCGGGGTGTGGATTAAAAAAAGCAAAGATAGGTCTATCGGATAATAAATACAGGTAACCGATATAAAATCATTATAAAGCACACGACAACTTCAAAGCTTGATCTATTTCATATCTGCTAAAATTAAGTTTCATTCGACGTCCTTTGACTGTCTCTAAGTTTTACGTCGCTTTATATTTTCTTGAGCCTAACTACGTTATTATTAAGTATCGGTAAACCTTCATCTGTTTCATATCTGCCAAAATTAAGTTTCATTCAACGTCCTTTGACTGTCTTTAAGTTTTACGTCGCTTTACATTTCTTTGAGCCTAACCACGTTATTATTAAGTATCGGGGTGTGGATTAAAGGAAGCAAAGACAGATCTATCAGATAATAGATACAAGTAACCGATATAAAATCATTATAAAGCACACGACAATTTCAAATCTTTGCTTCCTTTTACCCTTTGCACTCGATGATTTTTTCGTTACAAAAAAATAGTAACTCAAAAATCTTCTATTCATAAATCATAAAGTTAACGATATTTTTAAAACGGTAACTAAGAAATTCTATGAAAATTAAGACATAGAATTATTTTGTCTCGACATTCCACGATCATAAAGTTAACGATATTTTTAAAACGGTAACTAAGAAATTCTATGAAAATTAAGACATAGAATTATTTTGTCTCGACATTCCACGCATCGGTGGATAATTTTAAATTTGATATACCGATTAATATCGATATTCTGATTTATTGGCGACTGAGAGTCGCCACTCGAGTGCAAAGGGTTAATCAAGGAAATGTAAAAGTCTTGAGCACACAGCAGATTTTCTAATATAACTAAATACCATTTGAATTTGTACGATATTGGTGGAACTTGAGACTTGATGATGGAAGCTTTTGAAACTTAGAGAAGGAAATAAACGAACAGTAAAACAACTTTTAAATGTATTAGGTTGTTCTGAAAGTAATTTCGTTTTTTTATGCACCTTAATTATGAAGTTAACTGTGAAAAAATACAATTAGGTCCTCTGTTCGGAAAAAAACGAAATTATTTTCTGAACAACCTAATGCAAATAGGTCCTTCGACGGGAAAAAACGAAATTCCATTCCGAACAACCTAAGACAATTAAGTCCTCTGTTGCGAAAATACGAAATTACTTTCCGAAAAACCTAATAGTTACATTCCGAATACCAACGAGTTAAACCTAGATACCTGATAAAGTTAATAACATAATTCTATATCCACGAGAATAAAACAGTTAGATTGACCGAAGCCACGATAAAAGACTTCGAACAAATATGAAAAACCAAGATACAAGATCAGCATCAGCTACGATCTTAAGCACACGATGAAACCTCGTAAACGCAACGGAGTTTCAGCCACCCCGACGCGACTGACCCGAGAAATCCGTGCAAGAGACACACAAAAGGGGTGGAAAGGAAATTTTGAAGGACGGCGGTCGATTGTGGAAGCTGGCTGGTCAAGAGGTAGGTTGAGTCAGGGGTGAAAAACGATGTCACGGTGTTTTCGTTGCGACACAAGGGAAGAAAAGATGGATCGGGCGGAGGAACGGTCATTCTTCGGGGGCCATTTCTTGGCCATCGTACCGCATTTAGGCAACAGTTCACCGGGGCCGTTTCGCCGGTCTGAATGGCCGTGTAACGTATTGCAAACATTTTACCGTTGCCGGGGAACAACGATCGGGAAGAGGGGCTGGGGCGAGGAGGGGTGGCAGACGATTTCCACCGGTAGGACATTGTGCCTAATGTTTGGACATGTGTTCCGCTCCGGTCACGCCTTTTGTTATCATATTCTATGCATGTTTGCCCGCTTAAAATGTTGTTTTAGCGCTCGCGCCACGCATCCCTCTTTGCACCGACTCGACACGCGTTCCCGGTCAATGGATCATCCACCGCCATCTTATTCTTCTTGTACAAGTCGCCGCAGAGACTTGTTGCCGTCTCCATCCAATACTCGTGTCCTTTTTCGCGATGCAAACTCTCTGCGTGCAACGAAAAAGATCGTGAACGCACCGACACTATTTCTAATCGTAAGAGTGTGTTTTGATAAGATGATTTTTTGACAGAAATTTTGCTATTATCCTAGGATAGCTTAAGTTTTGGAATGTTTAGATTTGGAGGATGTATAAACGATTTGTGATGGAATATTTTATGTACTTCAACTGGAAGATGATAGTTTTGTTAGTTTTTTAAAACGAAACATAGGTTTCTGATATATATCTTGAAGATCTGAAGGAAAATGACTCTAAGTATTTTAATTTTGAATCCCAATCGGTGTAATAACCTGTGGTGGTTGAAAAAATGGAAGTAGATTTATCATTAAACGTGGTTTCTCTTCTTCCGCGAAAAATATGTTATTTTCCGTCAAAGAGAAAAGTAATTCGGCAAATTCGTATTATTCCAGGACGCAAAGGGGAAATGGTGGAAATTTATCTGGAAACACGGGATATTTTAAGTCCAATTTCGAAAACGAAAGCTGCCGAAACATTGCGTACTTATGTAACGATGCTGATCGAGCGTGTTTCGCGGCGAAAAGTCAATTAATAGACCAATTGGATGCACGGGATTACTTGGCAATTTGATTAATGTTTACAATGCGTAGGCAAACACGTAATACGAGCAGGAAGTAATACCCCCGACGGAACCGGGGAAAAATCGGGGGAAAAAAATCAAAAAATCGCGCAGAGGAAACGGGGAAACGGAAACAGGGAGCGCGCTATAATCTTGCTCGCGTCGAAATCCTTTGTTGTTTTTCGTGTTTGCCGTCATTTGATGTTGAAACACCGGCCATTAATAAAAATCAGAGACATTTTTTCCGCGCGATTGCCGCGTTTCGACACGTTCCGCGGAAAAAACAGGCTCGTGTAAACTCGCCCTCTCGTGTCCAAGGAGCCACCCCTGTTTTCCAACCCGTGTTTCATTTTTCCCATTTTTTTTTTTTTTTTTTTTTTTTCAAATCACAATTAAGCGGCCTATTTCCGTGTCTGAAGGGCGTGTAAAGAGCGCGCAGTGCACGTTAATAAATATTTGGAACATTTTTTCCCCCATCGATCCGGACATACATGCACCATGGAACAATGAATATCGCTCGTCTTTTTCCTCTCTCCCTCCTTTTTTTTTTCCTTTTCGACACATATTTGCGTACGCTCCGTTTCCATCCCTTCCACGGCCTATTTATCAAACACGCGTAAAAAGCGAATGCAAATTTCCGCGGGACAGAAAAAACCGTCTGAATCTTAAAAACATAGTGTTTGCCAGCGATAGCGTGTTAACATCGACGTGTCTTTTTTTTCCCCGCTTTTTTCCTTCTTTTTTTTCTCTTTCCTTTATTTTTTCCTTCTCGGCCATCCTTGAGGTGCCGAATTATCGCCGAGAAGTCGGAGGTGTTAAGTACATTTTTGGATCGGAATCCACGAGCATGATCATTCGTAAAAATACCTGTCTCTCCGGGATTGTTTACCGGAGCGATCCTTACGCAACCATGCCGGTCTTTAAAGGTCTTTTAAAGAGAAGAATCGTCTGATCGATCGTCCGGTGTTCACGGATCGGCCGATCGAGGCGAGAGGTCGTAAACAATCGGAGTTTTCGGCCCGTCGGGGACCGAGAGGTGCCATACATCATCGAACAGGCATCCCTCCACGCCCCGACAATAAACGAGACACGTTATATACGCAATCAAAGGTTCGCTGGGTCGTTGTGTTGTCTGAATGCCGTTTCCTGGGGGCGTGCAGGGCGGCGTCGCGGCATTCATCGACGCCCGAGGAATAGACAACCCCGACAAATTGGCTGGGAAAGACTCTATAGACCGAACTGCAACCCTCTTCGATACTTAGCCTTCGAGTCGAGTAAACTCGTCTAATGAAAACTCGGGTAATATCACTTTGAACGGGCTGCGAAACTGGGTTCGCGTATGGAGGACTCAGTGGAACGAATATCGAAAAACATTAGACCTTATGATAATTATTTTTAGGAAGATAAATATACCGAATGTACGAGGACTTTACATTTCATCGATAAAAATTCTAGGTAAGAAGGAAATCCTGTGTTAGGAACCATGATATGATTATTTGTTCGGAAATCTTAAACGTGATATGACACAAGAGGATGATTCGCAATTTTAAAATTAACTCCTTAAGATATAATGACGAATCTACCTCGTTCTTTATTTTAAATTGTGTAAAAATGGTATTCTGTACTCCTTACAAAATTATATTGACACATTTTGCGTCGATGATACGTACGCAAAAATTTGAAAGTAAAATTTAACGAATGAAGCGTCGTAAAGTCGATGTTACGCAAAATGGAGGAGATAGAATGGAAAAATTTGGCAGTTAGAAAATTCGGGAAGGGATGTTAAAGTACGGCGAGAGATATAGGAGAAGAGGAGACAACAAAGAGCCGATGACAATGCCGGAAAGTCATCAGAGGATCTAATTACGACGGAATCATGCATAATCGACGACGAATGAATGCGTAACGGAGCGTATTCTTTCGCGGGTAACAAAGAGGGACGGTCCATCTTCTTGGAGAATTCGTGTGAATAGGGAAAAGGGCTCCGGAATCCGGAGCAGCGAACGTCCGGTGGAATTGGAGAGGCAGAAAGGCGACGGTCGAAAAGGAAACGGCGATGGTTAAAGAGCGGACAAAAGTCAAAACGTCCGGATCCGGGCGCGCATTGTGCACCGTAGAATCGGCCGTGAAATTCGTGTTGTGCCTTTTTCGTGAAATTCCTTTTCACGTGGCCGTTCAATGGCCCAGAGGACGGTTCGGCCTTTTCCCGCGACTCCTAAACGAGAATCGAATGGAAAGTTAGCGTTCGATGACGAGTAGGGAGGAGTGTTGCGTCGGGATCGATGATCGATCGCGGGACACCGTGGAAAGTGCGTGGACAAAGCCGGAGTTCGATGTCCATTTGGAAATTCTATACTCGCGCAAGGTCCTTCTCGGTTCTTCCCGAGAATTTGGCTGGAAGTTGCGGGTTCGGGCATCGGTGGGCGTAGAAATTAGGACATGGGGATGAAAAGTGGATTATTTCGAGGAAACCTTTAGCTCTTGGTGATCCTTCTCTTGGCAGCAATGGATCTACGTATCCTGCAAGACGAGGAGAGTAAAACCCAAACTCGTTTCGTTGAACAAAGTTTAAGTGGACATTTGAAAGCCCTATTGAAAGGTATAAGATTGTTCTCTTGCCTCGAATGGAAAACGAAAATCGCTCGTTTGGGTACCGATACGTGTAGAAAAATTCGCCGAGTTTAACGGATGAAGTTCTATGTCCATTTGAAAATTCTATACTCGCGCAAGATTCTTCTTGATTTTTCTCGAAAATCAGAAATCGTTGGGCGAAAAATTAGGACATGGGGATGAAAAGTGGATTATATCAAGGAAACCTTTAGCTCTCAGTGATCCTTCTCTTGGTAGCAATGGATCTACGAATCATGCAAGACGAGGAGAGAAAAACAAAGTTTAAGTGTCTATTTAGAAATCCTATTGAAAGGTATAAGATTGTTCTCTTGCCTCGAATGAGAAACGAAAATCGCTCGTTTGGGTTCCGATACGAGTAGAAAAATTCGCCGAGTTCAACGGATGAAGTTCTATGTCCATTTGAAAATTCTATACTCGCGCAAGATTCTCCTCGATTCTTCCCGAGAATCAGGAATCGTTGCGCGTAGAAATTAGGACATGGCGATGAGAAGTAGATTATTTCGATACTTTAGTTCGCAATGATCCTTCTCTTGGCAGCAATGGATTTATGTATCGTGCAACCAGATGAGGAGAGTAAAATACAAACTTGTTTCGTTGAACAAAATTTAAGTGTCTGTTTGAAAGTTCTATTGAAGGATATAAGATTGTCCTCTTGCCTCGCATGAGAAACGGAAATCGCTCGTTTGGGTACCGATACGAGTAAAAAAATTCGCTGAATTCAACGCGTCTGGAAATTTTGCGAAGTTGACAATAAATTCGGTCGTTCTGTAATTGTCAGACGTTTCGAGGCCAGGTCGCTGGAGGGCAAGAAGAATGACGGATGGCCGCGTACAGGAAGCTCGGTTTCTAATCCCATCGCGAAAGATAGCCCGACCTTAAGATCGTTTGTTCGCGTTTAGGTGTATCGGCTGGTTCGAAGGACTCACCCCTAAAGTTTTCGAGGCCGACGAAAGGGAAGGAAAGGGACCGCCTGCCTCCGAGCACGGATTGGATTGGATCGGCTTAACGTTGATTTAAGCCAATCAGCAAACAGTCAGTCGCCAGTTCTGAACCTCAACATTGATCTCGTTAGCTCTTTACAAGTTCAATGTTGCGTTCCACGCGCCCCCGGCACCCCGTCCCGCCATTCGCACGCTTTTCTCCTTACCACTCCTTCCGTGTCCCTTCGCTTCCCTCGACCGCGATTCCTGCTACCGATTTTTCCCCACGAAGAAGCCTCTACAAGCCGAATTTNAAACAGTCAGTCGCCAGTTCTGAACCTCAACATTGATCTCGTTAGCTCTTTACAAGTTCAATGTTGCGTTCCACGCGCCCCCGGCACCCCGTCCCGCCATTCGCACGCTTTTCTCCTTACCACTCCTTCCGTGTCCCTTCGCTTCCCTCGACCGCGATTCCTGCTACCGATTTTTCCCCACGAAGAAGCGTCTACAAGCCGAATTTCGACCTTCCTCTGTTTAGAAATAAAAACCACGGTTAGGAAACATCCAAGCTGACTTTCTATCCTCGAAACCTACGCGATCCTTCGCCGCTGCTGAATTCGTTTTAACCTTTTAGCCAGAAAATAGGAAATTTCTTCGGCAAAGGCATTTGCATAAAATTTCTAAGTCAACAGAATTTCAACGTTCCTCTGTCCACAAATAAAGACCGGAGTCCGAAGGCTTCGTTAAATTTTCCGCTTTCTATCAACGAGATGGCCAACTTCCAAACTCGCGGCACTGCCGATCCCGAAGCGTAATTCCGCGGATACGCCCGCGAATCGACGAGGATCTTAATAATTCGCCAAACAAACTAGAGAAACCACTCGTTTAACAATACCTTGACAAACAATCCTCGCGCGAATCCACTCATTGAGACGTTCAAACACGAGATCGATCGAGGCTAATCCCGATAGAGGCGGGAGCGGGGCTCGGCGACGGAATTTTTACGTTCTATTCTCGGTGGCACGGGGCGTCGCGACGCGACGCGCCGCGCCGCGTCGTTTGCCGAGCACACACCGCGATTTCATTCACTCGCCGCTCCTTTTCTCGTTCGTGCGTGTGTCTTCTTACGTGTGGCGCCCACGCCCGCAAAAAAGGGGGTGTAAAAGACAGAGAAACGAGCGGAGAGAAAGAGAGAGAAAGGGAGAAAAGGAGAGAGAGAAAGGGAGGTGGAAAGAGGAGAAGAGAGAGGAGGACAGAGCGAGGTTTCGCGAGCGACAAAGAGAGATAGGAGGAGAACGAGCGTGCATGTGCGAGCGCGCTATCTTCGCCTGTGTGTGCACGATGTCAATATTATACGACAAACACACTTAAATAGGCTTAAAATACTAACATCCAGCTCGTTCCGCGCCGCTCTATGAACTCCGTGCACACGGTGCGCAAGTGTGTTTAGCCATATCGTTACGTCGCGCGCGGGGATTCGAATTGTGCTGTTACTCGCGGCTACTCGGATACCTGTCGACTAACTATTCTTTCTCCTCCGTTCTTTTCATTGCCTTTTTTCCCCCGTTTTTTTTATTTTCCCGTGGAAAATCGCCGGGAGGAATGCGAGGGAAAACGATTGATTCGCGTGAAAGTACACGCGCGATGTTCGCGTATTTTTAGCAAGAAGTTAGTCACTAGAGGTGACGAGGATAGGCACGAGGATGAAGTCCTGGACATTTACACGGGAATTACCAAACCGGTTAAGATGACAGAGCTCAAGAGGATTTTTTGGCTAATCGTTTTAGCGAAATTATCCTTGACTTACATTGCAACTGAGTTAGTTACAGGAAAATTAGGTTTAATTCGTTTTTCTTTCTCGTGTTCTTAATAAATTGGAATGTTTTTACATTCCGTCTTGAATAGCTTCCAATTTTTAACAAAATTGTAAAATAACGATGATACGAGTGTAATAAAATTTGTAGAGCTTCGTCGTAGCGATACCAAAATCATGGAATATAGAGAAAGGATGAATTACCGAGAAAAATATCGCGGAGAAACGACTATTGGTTTTAATTCATTTTTTCTCTTTTGTGAATCGTACTTGCAACGAAGCAATTAACGAGTAAACTGGAATTTTTTAACATTGCGATCCGGATACTTCCCAATTTTTAACAAAATTCTAGAATAACGATGATACACGAATAATAACATTTATAAAGCTTCGTCGTACCGATACCAAAATTTAGGAAAACAGAGAATTTTTTTGTCTAATCGTCTAAGGAAAATTATCGTTGACTTACGTTGAAACGGAGTTAAGTACACGTGAATTAGGTTTAATTCATTTTTCTCTCTCGCGTTCGTAATAAACTGGAATTTTTTAACATTGCGACCCGAATAGTTCCTAATTTTTAACAAAATTCTAGAATAACGATGATACACGAATAATAACATTTATAAAGCTTCGTCGTACCGATACCAAAATTTAGGAAAATAGAGTATTTTTTGTCTAATCGTCTTAGGAAAATTATCGTTGACTTACATTGCAACGGAGTTAAGTACACGTGAATTAAGTTTAATTCATTTTTCTCTCTCGCGATTGTAATAAACTGAAATTTCTTAACATTGCGACCCGAATAGTTCCCAATTTTTAACAAAATTGTAGAATAACGATGATATACAAATAATAAAATTAGTAGACCTTTGTCATACCGATACCAAAATGGAGGAAAATATATAATAGAGGAAGGATGAATTACCGAGGAAAATATCGCGTAGAAACGACTATTGGCTCAGCGTTTCGGGAATCGCGACTTCCGGTGGAGATTTCGGGCCCATAATCGAAGGCAAAAGATCAGGAGGATCTGCCGAGGGAGGAGCAGCCGTGGTGCTGCGAACGGAAGCCGAAAAGGCTGTCAGCGACACCAGTAATCTGCTGGTAATCGTGACAAATTACGGCCGAGGTTATGGTCCTCGCCTTTGCCACGCTTCCGAATGGGGAACCAAGCGCCAGGTGGGGCGTGCCCACCCCATGCTGCGAGCCCAACAATTATATAACACCGTGCAACATACCACCGGCTCTATGGGGTTCCTACAGGGTTCCTACGGCCGACACGAGGGCCCCCGGAATCGATTACGATAAATTATGTCAGCAGACCCAACGTATTTTCTGTCTTACCTTCTGAGCTCGTATTTCGATATTTCTACGAATTTTTATTCCTATCTCCAACGTAACAATAATTATATTCTTAAGATTTAGGAGTAGATTGCTTTCAAAAATGCGATTTGCGTTAATTAATACCTTTATGTTCTTTAATCAAATACTATTTAATATTTCTTACATCTCTTCATAGAATCTAATTTTTAGAACAGGTATTTCAATATTAGAAAGTAGCAAACTAAGTTTCTGAAGTATTGGAGGGCCAGGACAATTTTTTTCTCCTATATTTGATTGCGATTCTAATTCTTAAAAGTTCTTAGAATATAAATATGTTTGTCTACTCTAATAAAAATTTGATCAAACGTTTATGTCTGCAACTGAACGTTTATAGACTACTAAAATGACTAATCCATTTTCAAACTTTCTTTTTAAGTTCTCTATTATTTTATTCGTCGATCGTTAGGCTAATCGCGATAATTATACAATAGGCACCTCGATCGATTAATCACCTAGAATCAACAGATATTACCTATAAGCCGCTGTTCCTACAAATTCGAAATATTGATTTAGGGAAACGTTTTGTTCCATTTTGAAACTGAAGCCAACAGAGGTAGAATTTTGGGGGATAAACACACGGGTATCGTGCCCGTTTGCCTGCGTCAATTTCATTAAACAGATGTTAAAACGGAGTTAATGCGGATAATCTTTGTGCGCGCAAAGATAAGCAAATAGAAGACGATCAATTCGAGAAACGACAATATTGAATCTATCAAAACATCTTGCTCGCGCGGGCGCGCGTGCAAATGTGTAACTTCTTATTTGCGAAAGTTTGTACATAAAAGAGCTCTCCGTTTAATCCTCGTTCATACGTAACGTTCAATTTCCGAGCGAACGTCCGCGATGAATTAACAAAGCGGGCCGATAATACCGATACATCACCGGTGACATTAAAAATAGAATCATTAAACGCGACGGTGCAGCCTAGCATAAGCGACATTCGCCGGCCATTAATCACTCGGCATAAATTCGACGATCGGAACAGCGTTCAAACATTGAAACGCTGATTTGAATTTCACAGACCTCTCCTCTCTCTCTCTCCCTCTCTCTCTCTCTCTCCGTTCCCAAGATCTCAGTCTTCCGGTGTTTCCACAGTCAGAGAAAACATATAATTCCACCGGAATCGTACGCGAGATACGAAAAGAATGGTTGGTCCGCGAGGAATTAAACGGCGTGGTAAAAAATCATGGAAAGATCGCGAAAACTCGGAAAATTCCAATGTTTTATTCGACGTTTGGATTGTCTCTCGTTTGATTCTAGACGAGCCGATCGATTATCGGCCTCGGACGGATCGGAAAATCGGCAGGCGCGACGTTGAAGAGGGTGAAACGAGAGGGCGGCGTTACTCTTCTGCCGGTTTGACGTTTCAGAAAGCAGTTATACGCGGAGATGAGAGTGATGGTTAGAAACTACCGTGTCACTCCGATGTTTAGGTAAGATATTTGGCCTCGCAAATATTTGGAGATTGTCTACAGCCTCTAACCACTGCGCACCACTCCATCGACTCTTCCATTTAATTAATGACGTATACCAACGTTCGAGGTGTTGATGCACCTTAACGGAATCGTCGCTCGAAGATTATCGTTTGCATTCTTGCCAACGCGCACACAGTGACACGGACAGGTTACACGCGTAAGCGGGCGCAAACATACAGAGACGAACCGAACGCACACATTCGCGCGGCACGGTTTTATTAACATTACGAGATTATTTCGTTCCGTGTAAACGACCGATTGCGCGAGGGATTTGCATTGTAACGTCGAACGGCAAACCGACTTTCATGATAGTTAACGAGCATGTAAATAGTAACCGAGCCTCATGAAAGATGTAACGCGTGTACCACGAACCGATTGTGGATCCGAAGGAACCTTCTTTCCGCTGGAAAGTTCGTTGAACGTTCGGAGAATTTTATCGGAGTGTAAGTGATCGATTCGGTCAATCCTATAACGATTGTTGACAGAGCGAGGAATCGAATTTATTTGAGGATCGTGAAAAAGAACGTGGCGAAGGAAATATCCGGCCGTCGTTGTTTGTTGATGTTTGTTTAGAGATTAATGTAATGGAGGGAATAAAAACTCCTCTATCCTTCCCGGTTCCGTTTCAGATCGCTCTAACGCGATGTTTCACAAGCACGGCCAGTTTTCATCGTGAACAATATAGAAGAGGAAACGTCGTAAAAGGCTTTTTATGGTGTTTCGTGTGAACGAGGCATGGTCATAAACCACAATCCCTTGCTAATAATGCGGCTGGGTGGTCGCTGTCCTCTGAAGAAACCGCAAGTCCTTTTTCAATAATGCGGTCGACCATTAACCGGTTGTTAGGACTATTTAGTTTACCCTCCTGCGTGTTCATCGCATGGTAAAATTGTCATGCGTTGTCACGAGGGTAACCGATCGGCCGGTGTAATCCGTTTGACCAATTTTTAAACCCGATACGTACACCGACCGTCCAAGAGTTCATACGGGAAAACTACCCTCCTACATTTCTTTGAGTTTCCAATTAACGACGCATTCGATCGGTTTTAAGTCCGACGCATAACGACGAACACGACGAGAGAAAAAGAACAGAGAGATTCGAGTAAAAATCGAGCGAGAAGTATTTATAAATCTTCGATGGGAATCGAAGAGAAATTCGGAATATATTCCGCGACGCTGTGAAATTGTTGTTTTGCAGAGGATTATGCTAACTCGCGCTTAAACGGAAAAAGAAGGCACGGTATTGAACTTTGGGCGAAATTACGGATTTACGTGAATTCGAAATGGAGGTAGAACCGCGAGAGTAAATATTTCAAGACGCGTAAGCAGTACAATCCGAAAATTAAATTGCATATTACTGAAATAATTAAACCGGCTGTTTATATTACACTTTAGCGCATCAAAAATTCCAAAACGTAGCGCGCAATGAAATTTATTTAAATAAAAATTATACGTCCGCCGGTGCGTGCGTATCGCGTTGAATCGCCGCGGCGGTCCCGATATAAATTTAACGGAATATTAAATGAGTTTTAATGTTTTCATTGGTAACTTTGTTCAGTTTTTCAACCAGCTACGCGGAAAATTATTTTTATACCGCCCGGGCTTATTATTAATAACTCCGTAATTTAATCGTCATTTCAGTTTAATTGGAAATTTTCCCATGCTCGCGGACCGTCAAATTCCGCCAATTAATTCCTATCTCCGCTCTTTACCTCGACAAGTCATCCGTTCCCGTTTCCAAAATCAAAACGATCTCTATTCCGAATCATCTATTCTCAACGATCCGTCCTAATCCAAAATTTTACCTCTCGAATTTCCGCTAAAACTACCCTCTTTAAAACGCAACCTAAACCTAACCCAAACGCGATTTCCACTCGTCACCGTGGCCAAAACTCTTATCCAGCGTTTCCAATTTCCACTTTCACCGTCTCGAATTCTCCACAGACCTATCGCAACCTTGTCTTCCTGTCACGGGTCACGATCGAACCTTCTGCCAATTCCTAGACATCAACCAACGCCGATACAATCCAGCTATCGCGAGTGAAACGCTTTTTCTCCGTCTGGAAATTCAGAGCGGATTCGTAGGAAACGGGGAAAGCGGTTGGAAACACAGGGGAAAGCAAACTCGACACTTTGATCAGGCGGACTGTAAGCGGAAGTGGCGCGTGCAGCACGGGTCACGCGTTTCCGCGGCTCACCCGGTATATCTGGCTGGTTATAATGTATGGCCTAGTCAGGTTCGGCGTGGTCCAGTAGGGGGTTCGGTTGACAAATCATTAACTATGCATCGAGCCGGCCTGCAAATACTCGTTACTAGTGCTTCTCCGTACTAGCCCACCCTACGGCCTCGATCCGCCGCCACCAACCCCCGACAACCACCCCCGACGGCCACCCCCGCGTCGCCCACGCGCCCACGGCCCGTGCCTATCTCTCTGCGCACCCCCTCTTCCTTGCCAACCCTCCTCGCGAACCGACAAACGCGGCACCATCAACCTACCTTCTGTCAATAGCCCGACCTAGCCATACCTAAATACATCGGTAATCATTATGCAGCGTTACAACGCTCGCTGGGCGCAGCTCTATGGCCCGCGCCGATCTTTCTCTCGTCCGTCGGTTTTTACTAGTCCGCAGATTCGTTTTCGATGCAGTCAGAAGTTTCCAACGATGGTCACTGTACGATAGCTTTCTCTTATAAGATTACTTCTTCGTTGGGATGAGTCGAAGGGCGAGTCGAAACATTTAATCGATGTCAGCATTCGGTTCTTTAAAAATCGGAAGAAGTCGTCGGTTTTTACTAGTCCGCAGATTTGTTTCGATGGAGTTAGAAATTTCCAACGATGGTCACTGTACGATAGCTTTGTCTTGTGAGATTATTTCAACGTTGAGGTGAATCGAAGGTGCTTCCTGCGCGATAGCTTTGTCTTCGAGGTGAGTCGAAACGTTTAATCGATGTCAGCATTCGGTTCTTTGAAAATCGGAAGAAGTCGGTTTTTACTAGTCCGCAGATTCGTTTTCGATGGAGTTAGAAATTTCCAACGATGGTCACTGTACGATAGTTTTGTCTTATGAGATTATTTCATCGTTGAGGTGAATCGAAGGTGCTTCCTGCACGATAGCTTTGTCCTCGAGGTGAGTCGAAACATTTAATCGATGTCAGCATTCGGTTCTTTGAAAATCGGAAGAAGTCGGTTTTTACTAGTCCGTAGATTCGTTTTCGACGCAGTTAGAAGTTTCCAATAATAGTCACTGTACGATAGCTTTCTTTTATGAGATTATTGTTTTGTTGTGGTGAATCGAAGGTACTTCCTACGCGATAGCTTTGTCTTCGAGGTGAGTCGAAACATTTACTCGATATCATCATTCGTTTCTTAAAAAATCGGGAAAAGTCTCGAAGCTGTTTCAAAATCTTCCACAAGAGACTATAACCAGAATTTCCCGATATCGAACCGCGTAAACCTTACAACACGTCAGACCCAGACTTCGAGATCGAAGGAAGCCTGCGACGACCTAAAATACTAGAAAACTAGTCAGAGAAACATCCGGAAGGATCCAGGAGCACGATGAAAATCGCGCGGAAGTGCGTCGGAGGTAAAATAGGGGTGGCTGATGCGGTTCGGATCCGGTTGTACAGGAGAATTTGTTGTCCGTTATGTGGACGCGAGCGGATCGCCGTGAAGAGGAGCCAGAGAACGCGGAGAAGGGAAGAGGAGAGGAGGCCAGGCCTGAAGAAGGATGACCGGGACGCGGAGAGAAGGGCAGAAAGGGCAGGACACGGAGGGGATAGGAGGACGAGCAGACGGAGGTTAGGGTCGGTACCAGCATGCCGGGCGAGAGGCTAGAAGGGACGAGGGCGAGCCACCTCGGAGGGTGAGCGAATTCGCAGCATTAAACATGGTGGACTCGCGCATTGGTTGCGCAGTAGCTGGGCGTTACGGGCCGCACCATCGACCAGCGGACTGTACGCGCTACTGTATACCAACCATCCTGCGGCATGTTCTCTTCTCCCTCTCCCTCTCCCCTTCTCTCCCTACCTTTCTCTCTCTCTCTTCCTCGTTCTCTCTCTCTTCCTCTTTCTCTCTCTCCCGTTCCAGTCCGATCTCTCCTGAGGGATAGGACGCTCTGGATCTTGCTCCTGTTGTTTCTTACGATGCTCCAGAGTCGTGCTTCCTACGGTATTTTTTCTTCTCCCTCCTCTTTTTCCACCTTTTCATCCAACTATATAGCAGAGTCGGGAAAGTCGGTTGAAGATTCCTCGCAGCAGCGGCTCAGTTTAATGGCTCTATAGCGGATATTATTTTTCCGCGATTATAGTTGAAGAGAGTTTGTCTCGGTCGGTGTTTATTCTGTTCCTACGACGATTCGAAACGAAGGATAGAGAAGAAAGGTAGAGGATACTAGCGATGAAAATTTTGCACGGACCGAGTTACCGTTGCCAAGACGTTGGATCAAATTAAACGTTTCGTCGGAGAAAAGGTCGATTCGAGCCGACGCGATTCGCGATTGGAGAACGAAGCGAGACTAATAGTCGCCACTGGGTGATCTAGATGGGATCTGTGTGCAAGGAAAACAGCCACGGAGTCGCGAAACGTTGCACAGAAGAAAACGGTGAAATTCGCAGTAAGATTTTCCGGGTGGAAGAGGGGAGAAAGAAGATCGGTGGCGTTCCGGCGGCGGGGCTGGAGGGCGGTCTGGGCTGGAAGGGTGGATGCGCGCGAGTATAATAAAGGGTAAACACAGCCCAGCGGCGCACGGAAGGTCCTTTGCGATTTCGTGAGATTTTCAGTTAATTTTCTGGTTCCTCTTATGGACCACTCCATCAAGCATCCCCTACCCCGAGCTTTTCTGGGCTATCTCTCGTCCACCATTCGGATCCTCGGCCCCGGAGCCCTTCCCTTTTCGTAAGAGTTTTCAACCCTTCCAACCAGGCGGCCTGGTATAATATTCAATTACATAGCTGCAAGTAAAGTCAAACAAACCCACGGGCCTGCAAATCTCTCTCTTTCTCTCTCCCTCTCGCCGCGGCTCTCGCTCACGCGGCCGCGTCCTCCGTCTTCGTTTATCGCGCGGCGCTCTGGCCTCTTCCGGGGTTGGTCGAGACTCTCCGGGGCTCCGACAGGGTGTATACACCCGCCACCCCCGGCCTCCACCCCCGAGCCCCGAGCCCCGCGTGTATATACGTTGCGTTACTCCACGTTACTTTACCGTAGCGTTCGCTGTAGTTTGCAGAGACGCCTGGCCATGGTAACGAAGAGAGTGCAAATTCTTGTTTGGAAAAGACGACGACGAGGACTATAGCCCCCGTTATTCACCCTCGCGGCACCGAGCCGTTCCGAAAAAGAATAACGCGCCGAGGAAGCCGGCTCGTGTTCGCGTTTTATGAATTTAAGCCGACCTTAACTGCTCCGGAATGCTTCAAGCCTCTGGCTCGAGCCTTCGCTGCAGCCATCGCCGAGTTCGAGGGTGTTTGGCTGGGATTTTTCAAGTTTCGAGAAACGTCCAGCTAACGGATAGATCGCTTTTCGAATTTTCCCCGGGTCAACGAGTAGATTTCGAAAAAGAAAGCTCGATTTCGGGAATTATCGGGTTAGACGTCGTGGAATGATACGAAGGGTGTATGTTTTTGAAATTAGAAAGGGTTGTTGCAGCGTTTTCCTCGCGAGGGTATTTAGATAGGTCCTGCAGGCTGATAAGGGTGAGAATCGTGTGATTGATAGGATTACCGATGAAAGAGAAAAATATCCGAGCTTCGTGGAATGAACTTTTCGACAAACGAGCAGGTTTTTCGAGGAATCTCAGCGCTTTCGAAATTTTACATCTTGTATTGATCATGCTATCATTCGGCGCCTATGAAGCGACTTCGCTGGCGCCATCTGTAGAGATTTTCCGGAGTGAGCCAACCTGAAGAGTCCTAATATTCGTCCAACGTTTAGATTTTCCGTTTCGTACATCCGTTCGGCATACCGAGCTAAATTATCGAGCTTTATCGAGAAGGTTTCAAATTATGCGCATAATTAACGTTCATCGCCCTGTTCTAACCCTAATCTAACCCCTATTAACCTGGAACGTACTAAATCATCTTCCAGAGGCAGCTTTTTCCCTGGAACGTTAGGAAGCTATTAAGCATCGCGACTTCGTTAACGAAATTACTATCATAAACAGGGACAGTCTAGGTAGGATTACGACTCGGTGTGCGAAGCTCGTTAAAATGTCGGCGTAGGACAATATTACGAGGGCCTGACGCGCAGTTTACGAGAATTATCGACGATGATGAGCGGACAATGAGAGCAAGTCGGCCGGAAACGCGGCATAATGGGCCACGTTTGCCCGCTGGCTGAACCAACCCCTACGATTCACGCTCGCGACTACCCCTTGACGTACAACTGACGAGTCGAGCGAATTAAATATGAATAAGCGGTGCCTCCGTGCGACCAAACCATTCTCATGCCTAGTCTATTTTGCTGGACAAATTACGCTGCACTTGCGAACTCGAGGGTTGAATCCGGACGGGGGTTCACGAGGTATATCGGGGACACCGAGCGTGGCCAATTTCGGAAATGAATTTCTACGCCGTGGTTCTTATTTTTCGCAAAAATTCCAAGTTCATGGGGATACTATAATTGAAACAGACGATCTGCAATTTGAAAACTTGGTATTTTCGAAGAATTTTTTCTAATAATCTATTCCGTACTGGTTGATTTAATTTTAGTAGATTTATTTTTTTAAAA
>NIJG01000055.1:1495601-1531041 GCA_002201625.1 Euglossa dilemma | reverse complement strand
TGCAAAACAGGCGATCGTTTCAAAAATTTTTCCTATTAATCTATTCCGTACTGGTTAATTTAATTTTAGTAGATTTATTTTTGTAAAATGGAAGACGAGAATTATTCAGATTCAACGAAGCAACCCTCGTAATCTTCCCTATTCCTAATATCAAATTCATTAGGACTCCCTTATTTCTCCGCAATTAAACCGATACACGGATAAAGCCTTCACCCTCGACCAGATCGAATTAACGTTAACAAAGAATCAACCGCGTTATCGCCCCTGCGCCGCGGGGATATTCGATTACAGGGTAAAAATAGCTGCGAATTACGACGGAATAGTCGATTAGCCGATAGGGGGTGCGAGTGGTCGTTGCGAGAGAGCGACCGGAATAAAAGTTCCGCGTCTTCCCGTCGCTTCCGCTTTCTTCCCTCGGTTTCCAGCTTCTCCGGCGAACTCCGAGCTGGAACGCGAGCCTGGCCACGCTTAATTCTAGCTAATTAATAAACTTTTACCATCTCCGTGTTTGTAACCACCCCCGCCGCCCCTTGGAACCCTCTAGCAGCCGGCGTTCGAATTCATCTCCTAACCGGTTCGTCTCAAAGGGTGGCTTTACTGTTCGTTCACTCGCGGCCCTTTCCACCCCTTTTTCGTCTCAACCCTCCCGTCACCCTTCGTCTCCCGTGCTCTCTCTTCCTTTCTCTCTCTCTCTCTTCCACTCTCTGCGCTTCACCCTTTTCGAGAGAGAGTTTAACCGGCTTCAAAGACAGCGTACAATCATCCGCCTTCCGCTAGACCAAGTTCAAAGACCGGATCTTCCGTCGTTTCCTCTTTCTCTTTCTATCCTTTGCTCCTTACTCTCTCCCTCTCTCTTTTTCTCTCTCATTCTCTTACTCTCTTCTTCTTTCTTCCAGTCCTCGCAGAGCTGCTTTTTTTCCCCCGGACGGAGTATCGCGGAATTTTCCAGGTTTTTCAAGAGCCTCTGTTTTCCACGTTCGTCCATCAGAGAACCGGCTGGAAGGGGTTGGATGGAGCTGGAAGGGGTTGGGAACAGCGGGAGGGGGTTGTGTCGAGCCACACAGCGGAGAAATTACGAGGCAAGCCGGGAATTTAAAGTTAATTGGAGCGTCTTCGGGGGCTTGTGCGCACACCGACGGTCCGGTCGTCACGATTAATTAAGCACGAAATTAAATTCGTCAAAAAGTAATTCCGCCGCGTGGCGATACGTGAAATTAATAACCCCTCCTACCCTTTCCGCTTTACTCTCTGTTCTACACGGGGATAGAGACTGACGGAGATTACGTACACGAGGCTAGAGACACGCGATTTTCATTCCTTCCTACTCTTTCCTTCCGGGACAGCAGCTACTTAAAGGGAATTGAAAGTCTTAAGGGCAAGGAAATAGCTTTAGATACCGTTCGATGACAACGGGGAGCTCTCTTCAGCGCTAATGTTGACAGAAAAATATTTGCCGGTACACAGGATATCGCAGAAATAGCGATTCTCTTCGAGCAAATAGAAATCCTGGCACAATGGGCTATGAGACGATTCCAGTCCGAGCAAAAAATACTCCACGATATTTCCATCAGGATCGACTAACGCTAATCCCTTTCATCATATACAACCCACGAGATTATATCCAATGAAGATCTCATAAACTTCATTCCACTTTCTCCGGTATCGCAATAAGAAGAACAGTGAAAATTATAACACGAGATTTAGAGTTGATCCAAATTATTTTCGAACTCCAATTACAAATTTTCCCAATACTAGAATGGTCTCAAATTAACCCTACTCGTAAAAAGGGAAGGAAGGGTTGAAGTCTTGAAAAATTGCGAATTTCGTAATTCCACGACACGAAAACAACCATCCAACAATAGTTTACGATCCAAGCGCCGGAATGGAAGGGGGTTGAAGTCCGGAAAAATGATGAATTTCGTAATTCCACGACACGAAAACAATCAAACAACAATAGTTTACGATCCAAGCGCCGGAAAGGAAGGGGGTTGAAGTCGGGAAAAATTGCGAATTTCGTAATTCCACGACACGAAAACAACCAATCAACAATAGTCCATGATCCAAGCGCCGGATAGAAAGGGGGCTGAAGTCGTGAAATTACGAAATTACAAATTCCACGACACGAAAACAACAATAGTTTACGATCCAAGCGTCGGAAAGTAAGGTGGTTAAAGTCGGGAAAAATTGCGAATTTCGTAATTTTACGACACGAAAACAACTAAACAACAATGGTCCACGATCCAAGTGTGAAAAAGAAAGAGGGTTGAAGTCGGTAAAAATTGCGAATTTCGTAATTCCACGATACGAAAACCAAACAACAATAGTTTACGATCCAAGCGTCGGAAAGAAAGGGGGTTGAAGTCGGGAAAAATTGCGAATTTCGTAATTCCACGATACGAAAACCAAACAACAATAGTTTACGATCCAAGCGTCGGAAAGAAAGGGGGTTGAAGTCGGGAAAAATTGCAAATTTCGTAATTCCACGACACGGAAACAACCAAACAATATAGTTTGGACATAGTCCACGATCGAAGCACCGAAAGCAGCACGTGATAGGTTAATTAAGCGGACGAATGGTCGGAATTGCGAAACGATATGGAGAGTCCGTCATGTTGGCCGCCATGTTGCTCGGTATCAGCGCAATTAACGAGGTACGGTGTATTACCCGGCACCGTAAAACCTTTATTGGGACATAATTTCGGCGTGCACACAAAGGCGACAGTTATTGGAGGGCGGCGCGCGTTTCGACAGAGGTTCTCGAGGATCTCCGTCATCCTCCCCGGCCCCTTCCTTCCAGCGTGTTTCTATTGCCGGGCAAACATCGCCGGTCGTCGCCGCGTCGCTAATAAACCCGACTTTCAGAGACGTGATTTACACACTGGCACGTTCGCCACGAATAACGCGTCTTTATGGCTTGGCCCTCCTCGAGTTTCGGGAAACCATCGCGGTACGTGTGGGTCTCAAACCTAAGTTCCATGCACCTTCGTTGCTCCGTGTTTTTGGAATTATCCCGTGAGCAATGGAATCGGGAGTAATCGCTTGGTAAATTTCAGTCTTCTTATTCGGGAATGTGTATTTCGTTTGAGACCGAATTTTAAGAATTTCGGTTCTATTGCAATTCGGGAATAATCGCTTCGCAAATTTCAATTTTTTCATTTGGGAACGTGTACTTCGCTTGAGATCGAAGTTTAAGAATTTCTCTTCTATTGCAATTTGGGAGTAATCACTCAACAAATCTCGATCTTCTAATTATCGCTCCGCGAATCTCGATCTTCTCATTTGGGAATTTATGTTTCGTTTGAGACCGAAGTTTAAGAATTTCTTTTCTATTGTAAATCGGGAGTAATCGCTCAACAAATCTCGATCTTCTAATAATCACTCAACAAATCTCGATCTTCTAATAATCACTCAACAAATTTCGATCTTCTCATTTGGGAATTTATGTTTCGTTTGGGACCAAAGTTTAAGAATTTCTCTTCTATTGCAATTTGGGAGCAATCGCTCACCAAATCTCGATCTTCTCATTTAGGAACGTGTGTTTCGCTTGAGACCGAAGTTTAAGAATTTCTTTTCTATTGTAAATCGGGAGTAATCGCTCACCAATTCTCGATCTTCTCATTAAGAACGTGTATTTCGTTTCAGATCAAAGTTTAAGAATTTCTTTTCTATTGCAATTTGGGAGCAATCGCTCAACAAACCCTCAATCTTCTCATTTGGGTGTGTATATTTCGTTTGAGACCAAAGTTTAAGAATTTCTCTTCTGTTGCAATTCGGGAGTAATCGCTCGGAAAATCTCGATCTTCTCATTTGGGATCATGTATTTCGTTTGAGATCAAAGTTAAAGAATTTCTCTTCTGTTCCAATTCGGGAGTAATCGCTCGGAAAATCTCGATCTTCTCATTTAGGAACGTGTATTTCGTTTGAGATCAAAGTTAAAGAATTCTTCTATTGCAATTAGGGAGTAATCACTCGACAAATCTCGATCTTCTCATTTGGGATCGTGTATTTCGTTTGAGATAAAAATCTAAGAATTTATCTTCTCTTGTAATTCAAAAAATCGCTTATACCAATTTTATGACGATTAAATTTATTTGCCTTGTTCCTCGTCGTCAAGCTTGAAGAAATTAATAAGAGTTAGGTTAGGTATGAATGTTTGACTCGCCGAAAGAACTACGTTTGTTCGAAGTAAGGTCGAGATTATGCAGATTCTATTTTCGCAAACTCCAGCTGGATAAACAATTTTTTGGCAGCTACAGGACTGTCTATGTAGAGAAGCAGGCTGTTGATCCAGCCTCGGGGACAATGCTTCTGCCTATTACGATGTTTGGCCTTCGTGTTAAATAGCCGAGACTCGAGTGGAAGACTACCACATAACACTGGTCCCATACTGATTAACTTCACCGAGGTTAATTGACGGCTTTCCCAAATCTAAGCCACAAATCGCGAGTTTTCTTTCACAGAAATTAATCTTCGAGCAAATCTTTCAATAGAAAATAAGAGAAATGGTCGAACGAGGTACAGTCAGAGAACATTATCGTCTATTTCGTGGGAAAGTCGAAAGATTCCATCGCGGAGTTGTGGAATAATCGAATAAACAGTCCGTGCACGGGGTCTAATTAACGTCCAGGGACGTGTTTGCGCGTTCGAAGAAAATTCGATGCAAATAATGTACGGTAGAACGTAAGGTGGTGCGTAATTACGCGCCCATGGCACGCGGCAACCTTCTGATAAACGCTGCCCTCTCGTTTGACCCTCTGGTTTCTGGTGTGCCGCCACGCGACCGGAAACGCCACGACCGACACGAAGATCGTCCCATAACGACCGCTGTCCACGAATAATTAATGAACCCGTTAAACGCAAATAGGATGCGACTCGAAATTAAGCAACAGAAATGTTTCCTTTCCATAACACCGTAGTAAATCATTTACGACTTAGTTAAAAACAAACAGAAGGTGGCTCGAAATTAAGGAACAGAGGTGTTTCTATTTTACAATAACGTAGTAGAAGATTCGTGAGATTGAAAATGATTTATTTTGAAAAATTAGGTAACGTTTGACCAGAAGACTCGTGTAATCAATACGTAATCAAATTTTAAGTCTTAGAAGACTTTTTTAAGATTTGTGTAATCAATTATGTTGTGCAGAATTCCATAGGTGACAATTTTTCTGAGAATCCATCTACATTTCCTTAATAAAATTATTTCCACCTTGTACTAAAAATTCCGATCTTACTTCCTTGTCAATATAGCTTCACGCAGGTATTTAACGCGTTATTATAAATTATTTCAAGAAAAGTAGAATACACCAGGATAAAATTATAAAAGAGATAGTAACAAACGAAAAGAATCATGACCCACCGCTTCTCTATCCTCCCCGAAATTCCACGAGAACTAAAAAATAACTACAACATACTCGCAGCTCGAACCTAAAAGACGTCAGACGAAAAATTCCCTGTGTACCGTTTAATCTCATATCCGGGGATCGCGATAATTAGTCGGGGCACTTGGACGTGAGCAGGCAAGCGATCGAGCAAGGATGTTTAAATTAAAAAGGAGAAAGAGAGAGAGAGAAAAGGAAAAAAAAAAGCGGTGGAGCGAAAAGTGGAGAGGCACTCTGCCGGTGTCGCTTTAAATCGACACACGGATACCCTCTGTCTCTCCTGCTCTCTTTCCTACATATATCTAACGAACAACTAGGTATATTTGCCAGGCATAAACGGAATGGCGCGGAGCACCATGGGGTTGCGGCCGGATATCTATGCTGCGCGACTACCCTGTAATAATAGGCACTCGCTCAAATATTTCCCGGTTAAATATTTGATCTCGTTTTTATACCATTTATTAAAAGCCACAAGTGAAACGCGCGCACACGCGCCTTAACCGAAATCCGCCATGCTCGATACCGTCCCGACGGCCATCGTCGTTCCGCGTCGCGGCGGAGCGCGCCGGAACGCGGCCTTCCGGATAAAGCTG
Organism: Euglossa dilemma; assembly: GCA_002201625.1. Classification (NCBI taxonomy): domain Eukaryota; kingdom Metazoa; phylum Arthropoda; class Insecta; order Hymenoptera; family Apidae; genus Euglossa; species Euglossa dilemma. Next base: position 1,525,070 of record NIJG01000055.1, on the reverse strand, counting down.
GACGGTTATTGGAATTTAGATTGGACAAGAAGGAAGCTTCGCGACGGGGTGGATCCTCGGCTCACGGAAGGGGTAGGGAAGTTTCAAGGGGTTATCGAAGGAGAATGCTCGCCGAGGACCGGGTATCCGGAAATAAGGGTGGTCCTCGAGATGCTGGAAATTTTCAACACCGCAGGGTTGTTTCGTTTCCTTCGCGACATTTTATTTAGCCATATTAACCCGGACAATCGCGAAGATTCCACCCTATAGAGTTATTCGTCATCGCACATTTTTCTTTTTTTTTGGAAATTTCGATTCGACGATTTCTGATTTGTCAGAGTAACTAGAGGAATGAAAGGTACAGGTGCGAAACTGACATAAGCTAGGGAAAGGAGACTGTAGCATAAGTGAGAACTGGCATAAGCCAGGCTACGCAAACATGGAAACAGAACGCGATAAGAAACCTCGAGTCGCAGTTGCTGGATAATATCGCTCTGTTTTAAAGGCTGGATATAATTTTTTGAGGAAAAAGTACGGAAATAAACGCGCGATTATGTATGTATATAAAATGAGAAAGATTGAGGAAATCGGCGAAGAATTTTAGACGATATATCTTGCGGGAGAGAAATAGAAAAATGGAGATGCGTGAAATATGTAATTTGAAATGAAAAATTAAAGAATAAAATAGGGCGTTGTAGGCAATATGTTAATTTACCTCTCGTCTTATTAGCAAACTATCGGACGGCAGCGTTGGTCGTATTGACAAATTAGTAATTTCGTTTCGCCTTCGGGATTCCATTTATTGACTCGCGATCGATTTTATGATCTGTACAGCCCTCGCCCCGGTGTAATACACAGTCTGCTCTCCTTTTTTTTTATTCCCAAGATTGCATTACTCTCCCATTACCCGGTGTTGACTCAATTTCGTTTCTACGTCTCCCCTGTCAATATTATTCCTCGGCTACCGGGCCAATAAAATTTCGCCTAACTTCTGCAAATCTACCTTTATGCGCTGCTGCTCAAATACATTAAGTGGCGCGGCGATCGGCCGCTCGCTGCCCTTAAAGAACCGCAATAAACATTGTCGCTTATGCGATTCAAATTACAAAATTTGCGGGTTATAAAGAAAAATATCTCATTAATCAAGACTACCGTTTTACTGCGTTTCTATTACCGGAAGATTGGCTAAACGCTTCGAGCCATCAACGGTCGATCGTAAAAGACTCGGCTTCCCAATTAAAAGGAAAAGAACTCGCAGAAAAGCATGGAGGAACGAAAAAGGAAAAAAAAGAAGAGAGAAAACGGGAAGAAAAGAAAAAAGAAAATGTAGAACTCTTCCTTTTCGAGAGCACTTCTATAGCACTGGTAGTAGTGCCATCGCCTATCTCGAAACCCCGACAGTTCTCTACAGGCCTCGCCTATTCCCGTTCCAAAACTAAAACTTCCTTCCCGGCTTCCCCTCTCTGGGGGAAACAAAAACAGAGAGAAACCCGAAAAACGAGTGGAAAAAGCGAAAAATAGTGAAAGGGTAAAAAAAAGAGGAAAAGAACGAGAGAGAGAGAGAGAGAAGAGAAGCGAAACGCTTTTTCAAAGCATCGGGATTCGACTGTCCACTACACGATACACGTATATTCATAGCTACAAGAGGGTGCACCGATCGAGGCAACCCCGTGACCAACCCCCTCGCCGCACTCTGCCATCGTTTGCGCTTTTTTCAAAGCGGCACCGCGAGTGATTCCTCGATAAGTGACCTCGCCGTATTACCTAGATTACCATCCACCGGCTGAACCACCCCCGCAGGCATCAGAATGGTCAGAGTCGGTCAATATATTCGAGGGTGAGCGGAGGGTGGCCGGCCAAGGGGCTGTACAGAGAAGGATCGCGGAGAAAGCGAGAGAGGAGGAAGAGGAAACGGCGTAGGAGGCGAAAGGAGGAGGAAATCGACGAGCAGGCGGAGGAGGTGGTGGAACCGCGCGGAAAGAGAGAAAGAGAGGGTTGTACGATCGAGGGGGAGTGGCGCAAACATTTGCCTGCCGCCCGGTAAATTAAAAGCACACAGAGAGGAGAGAATAGAAACGGGAGGAGAGTGAGTAAGTGAATGAACGAACGAGCGAGGGATCGTAGGTGGCCATCGTTTCCTCCTCCGCCACCCCTTCCACCCCTTTTGCATCGCTCGAGAGCAACCGAATCTCGGCCGCGAACCGCTTTGCTTCTGTGTACCCACCATCCGCAACAAACTCGAAATTCCCCGGAAAAATTGTTCGATTAGGCTCCGTTCGCTTAGCAGCCGGCGAGAACCGGCCTTTAAGCGCCCATGACACCGATGCGGGCTGGTTTTCAACCACCAGCCTCCGGAAACAGGCATGTTTCCACGATTATGTCCATTGTCCGAACGCTTTCGCGTTTCTCTCTCTCTCTCTGTGTTTCCTTGCGAAACAGCAAGATAGCCAGAAGCATTTTCTTTCGAATTGTTACGTTGTAGATGTTAAGTTAAATCACGAATTTAACACTAGATTTACGGGACCCGTGAATTTGACAGATGGATTAATTAACTTATATTAAATCTGTTAATATTGCGATTGTTTTCAAATTAAACCCATCGTTTGTTTTTTAAAGAAAATATGTGGTTTTCTTTACCCTAAATCTGACGGGTGTCCGTAGAAATAGGTATACAAAAAATCCCCGTGAACTTAGTGTTAAATAAATTTAACGATCAGTTTTTTGTTAATGCTATATTCGAATTTTATATGTTAAGTAATCGATTGTTAAGCGATAAGACGAAGAAAGAAGATTAAGTTTAGAATACTTAAGAATTTGGAAGATTTTGTTATTTTTCGTTTCGAATGCAAACAGAAGAACATTTTGGCTATTCCAGTTTGACAAATTGTTGGTAGTTGGAATTGAAAAATTTGTGAAATTTATGGACGGATATAACCGGGAAAAACGAACGATTAATTTCGCGACGAAGTGAAGTTTCTTGCGAAATTGCGATTCGTTTGTAAGCCACGGCGCTTAATTAGTTTGGCCCTACGTAAAATGCAATATCGATGGAAATGTTGATCGTTAATTTAAATATGCGCCGGATCGACAAGTTTCAGGGGCTGTATCGATTTTTAACTTGCCAATTTCGCTCGTCTTTAGCGTGTTAAAACTGCAGCACGTGCCCGATGGCAAAAATTACAACGAAGGGAGCAGCGACCGTGCTTTTAATTTATTAGACCCTTACACGTAAACACGGTTACATTTTCAGTGGCTTGTCGAAATTAATCTGCAACATTCGCCTGTCCTTGGTTGAACAAAGAACGTGCAACGCGAACTCTCTGTTAGCCTGGTAGCTGTGTTTCTACCGTGATGAAATATTTTTTAATAAAATCCCGTGGCGTGTAACTGGGAAAATTGTAATTACAATTATTCGATATTTTTCGTGCTTCTGGAAGGTTGCTTCGGGAAGATCCTCGGACGTGTTGATCTTTGGGAATTATTTTAAATCCGAATTAATTTTATATCTTTTAATTTCCGCAGCTCTTGTTCTCCGCTCCTCGAATACTTCGCTTATTTTTTAGTTACCCTTTACTTTTTCCTTCAAACTTCCTTTATTTTTTATCCCCCTTTTAATTTCAACTTTCCTCGTTTTTATACCTCTTATACTCCTCTTCTTTGCTTTCATTTTCGCTTCCTTTTCTCCTGCTCCCCTTCCCTTTCCGATTTCTCTCTTCGAAAATTCCCTGCAACCATATGGAACCTCAATCAGCCTAAATTTTTTATCCCCCTTTTAATTTCAACTTTCCTCGTTTTTATACCTCTTATACTCCTCTTCTTTGCTTTCATTTTCGCTTCCTTTTCTCCTGCTCNTCAACTTTCCTCGTTTTTATACCTCTTATACTCCTCTTCTTTGCTTTCATTTTCGCTTCCTTTTCTCCTGCTCCCCTTCCCTTTCCGATTTCTCTCCTCGAAAATTCCCTGCAACCATATGGAACCTCAATCAGCCTAAAACCCGGGCCCTGGTCCACGCCGAGGCTTAGGCTGGCGTGAAAATCAAGTTCTCGGTTCTTATCGCGTGTCATTGCCCCCTTCCGTTCCGCTTTGTCTCTCAATCGGCCCTTTTATGATTCGTTTGGCTCCCTTCGCGACGTCCCGTCTCTCTCCTCTCTTTCTCTGGCTGTCTCTGTCGCTCTAGTCCAGCCATCAAACGTTCGCTTGGATATGCATGTCGTTTGCGGCGAAGGGATGGAACGGGATGGTAGTGCGAGCCTCTCTGTGTTGACAGGTAAATATTTGTCGCGGCATACACCACCACCGTCAACCACCGTCGACCACCGTCAACCGCCACTACCACCATCTCTGCGTTCGCGTTCTCCTCCATCCCTTCCCTCAGCCTTCCTTTCTCTTCCTTTCTCTTCCTTTTCCTCGTTCTCGCGCCAAGACACCCGCTCAACCCGTGTTCACCGGCAGACATCGCTTCTAGACGAACGGTTCGCGAACTTCTTGGAATCTTTAATGATTTTAGCTATAAGGGGTTGCGGTTTGGTTCCCATCCTTACAGATGGGCTGAGTTTCGCCATTTCTCGGAGAACACGGATTTCAGGGGATAACAGAGTAGCGAGTTATCGAGATCTTACTAGATATTACAACGAAACGAACTCTTTGACGATGCAACGTTCTTTGATTAACTTCGCGATAGGAATCTTCGAAGTTCAAGTCTGATTTTTTATTCTATTAGGTATTGAAAATATATACATAAAAATAATAAATAAAAATGCGAGAAATCTTTGAAGTAGTACAATCGATTAAAGATCGAGTTATTTTATTATTATTATTCTTGTTATATCGTTTCTATCTCACACGTGAAAATCTCAGATCTGGTGTTTATAATGCTGCGCTATCTACGAGAATTTTTAATAATTTTTTCCGACGCTGCTTCGAAAGAGGAAGCTAGGAAAGTATCGCGTAAAGCAACAAAAGATTTCAGAGAGGTTTATTTGGCTTTCTAGAACGCAGCCTAGAAACGCGTATAGAAAAATGGAGAATGTAACGTGTGCGCCAACTATTAACATATAAACGAGTCATTAACATGCGGTTAACGGCCGTGAAAGGTATCTTTAACCGGAAATTCCGAGCTATACTTGGCCAATCATAAACACCATCGAATATTCAATGTTTAAGCTAACAATCAGCGAACTGTTGACAAATATTTTCCTTAAACTATTGCTCCTAGAATATAAACCAACAAAGCCGGCGCGTACCACCGATGTTGACGAGCCATTCGACAACACGTCCACATCAAACAACGTTGTTCCTTAGTCATCTTTGTATTGGCGGCCCTAATCCGTCGGGAAACTTCGCCGCGTTCATTCAGGGGAGTATTATTAGTTAATCGCAATCCAAACGAATTTCTTTCTCTATTTATTTAGACTCGCCGTAAGTGACCGGTGATAAATCGACGCTTCCGCTTAATTTCGATAATACCCTCGCTTGAAAATTAATAGATCTACCAATATTTACTTTCAAAATACCTCGGCAAGTGCGCCATAATGGACGAAGATCGGATACAAACAAAACGGAACTACCGGCTTATAAATAAATAAAAATTTACCAGCCAATGATAACACGGCCGAGCTGTCCGAGCCTCGTAATTCACAAGCGTGATAATCCAACGGCAATGATCGCCCCTAACTCCTTCTCGTTTAATAAAAATAAAAAAAAGGATCCCTTTGACGTCCTCTCGCCACCTACCTACGCGATAATAAAACACACCCCCGGTAAAAACAGAGGGTGGTGCACGTAGATATTGTAACGAGTGTATCTCGAAGCAGCTGGAAGATCGAAGGGTTAATTAAAGAAGACCGGTTGGAACCGCAAAGATCGGTCAACAGCCGTCATACTTGGTCGAGAGGGATGGGACACGGGGGTGGGAGGAGCGAGAGCCGTGAACCGTGGGCAAAAAGGAATCAGAGCGAGTGAAACGGAACGCAATCGAGTCTTTGTTGCGCTTTTACCTGGAAGCCGACTAGGCCCGCCACTGTCTGCCCGTGTTTGTCCCGCGCAAACTTTGTTTTTACAAATAGAACCACATGTTCCTCCGTTCACCCTCTACCCATTCTCTTCTACCCGGCCCAACCCCCGCCCGGCCCTCAGCTTTTCGTGTCTCTCTTTCTTTCTTCCTTTCCCTCCCTCCGCCCACTCCCGCTGCCCTCTCTGTCTCTCTTCCACCCCCGTCTTCGCGCCGTCGCCACTCTTCCCTCGCCTTGCCGGGCTCCCACACCCCCTTGCGCACACACGCGACAGGTGGTAAAGTATAACAAAAAGGCAAGTTCATTCAAACGGTTTGCGTTGGATTCGCTTTGCACCTCGGAATTTCTTTGGAAAGCCGCACACCCCCGTCAAATATTAGCCCGCGACTGACTTTTGTGACTCGTGGATCCGCGCTGATAGACCTCTCCCTCTTTCCACCCCGTCTTTCCGACGGTGTTTTAGTTGCCTCCCGACCGTTCGCCCCGGATCCCTCCGATTGCCATTGTTTTCCGGCCAAACCGTTCGATTTCAACGCCTCCTTTCCGTTTCTTTTCACGACCTTCCGAAGATTCCTTCGCTATCCGAGGCTTCTCCGATGAGATCTGCGATTTCGTAAGTCGTGGCTTCCTGAGAAATGGGTAATTTTGGATTCTTTAATTCGGTTAGAAGATGCTTGTCTCGTTGACGAAAATTCTGGTGACGTTTCGATTGATTTCAACGCCTCTTTTTCGTATCTTTTCACGACCTTCCGAAGATTCCTTCGCTATCCGAGGCTTCTTCGATGAGATCTGCGATTTCGTGAGTCATGATTTTCTGTGAAATAGGTATTTTTGGATTCTTTAATTCGGTTAGAAGATAGTTATCTCGTTGACGAATATTCTGGTGACGTTTCAATCGAGTTCAACGCCGCTTTTCCGTTTCTTTTCACGACCTTCCGAAGATTCCTTCGCTATTCGAGGCTTCTTCGGTGAGGTCTGCGATTTTGTAAGTCGTAACTTCCTGAGAAATAGGTATTTTTGGATTCTTTAATTCGGTTAGAAGATAGTTATCTCGTTGACGAATATTCTGGTGACGTTTCAATCGAGTTCAACGCCTCTTTTCCGCTTCTTTTCACGACCTTCCGAAGATTTCTTCGCTATTCGAGGCTTCCTTGATGAGATTTGCGATTTCGTGAGTCGTGACTTTCTGTGAAATAGGTATTTTTGGATTCTTTAATTCGGTTAGAAGATGCTTGTTTCGTTGACGAAAATTCTGGTGATGTTTTGGTACATCGATTCTCCTGTTTGCGATGCGATTAATGTACGAATGACGAAACAACGTTGGGATATCTTAGTTAGTTCTCCGTGAAGTTTTATTCTTTTACGTTTCTTTGGAATTTCTATTCTCCAAGAGTACGTAGATACTGGTTTCAGACGATCGTGATTGTGTCAGAAAAGAGAATAGAGGATTCCTCCTTCGATTTTCCGTGAATTCTTCGCGATCTTCCCTCGAAGAGGTGTCTGGAAATGGAGAAGATCGAGGCGTGTCTTCGACCACACGCGAGAGCCTCGGCTAGGAGACCGTTAATTAATATTTATGAGCAACGTACGCGCATTTCTGCGTACAACTTGTTCAATGAGTGCCAATTGTCAGCGGCGTTCACTTAAATTGCTCATCGAATATTCATGGGAACGCGGCCGCGGGAATGCAGCTCTGAACGATACCTAAATACGAATGAAAAATGCCGAGGAATATTGAAATCCGCCGATGACCATGCAGCCTGAGAAATTAATACTCGAACGCGTCATTCTTCAATCCGTCTCCTTCGCAATTCTGCTTTTCACGATGCCTCTTCGCGACAAAGCGCAAATGGACATTGAAATATTAATTTCTATGGCGAGTTACCGCGGTTCTAGGGAATAAATATTATCTCGAATCAGGTGCACTTCGTTTTCCAAGTGTATTTGCGCTTTTACGATTTTTCCAGATCGAAGATGAAAAGGGAAACGGACGTTTCTGAAACGGATGAAAGAAGAGATTGTTACGGAAGAAATTCTAGCAAAGAGTATCGAAAAATTCTAGAACGTGACAGCTGAATTACCGTGTCTTCTTTTAAAATACTTGGTAACCTGTGAAATTCGACATCGTGTATGTTATGCTGATTTCCTGCATTATTATCGCCGTTATTGACGCTCGCCACCTTTCACGCGGAGAATCGATCCCATAGCCGAGGTCCAACGCGATTCCAAGAATAGCCTCTCTTCTTTCTCGCCTTTTTATTTCCTTCCATTCGAAACAGAGAGGTTTGTGAATTCGGCCGGGCCACGAGAGTTCCAGTACCACGTGGAGAGAAGGTAGAAGATGTATACTAATTGAAGGGCCGGTTAGAAGCAAGACAGTAGCGAGTCTCTTGATTAACACCTCCTCCGGACCACACACAGTCTCCGTTTCAAGAATTTCCAGTCCTATTTTTATTTATCGACACACCGCCGAATCTGCACGCGTGTAATAATGACACGGCCTTTTTCAACCGGATCGTTCTTCTTTATTATTCTTACCACCGAGGGTACGAGACACCAATGACTCGGACGCGATTCTGACAGAAAATTGCAGAGAAATATCGTAGAGAGATATTTTTCAGGCTATTTTTATTCTAAATACATTTTAAATATCGGAAGAGTTTAAAGTCTTAATTTAAACGAAAAATAAAATAGAATTCTTAATATCCATATGAAGGCTGAAATTTAAAGATTAGAATTTCATGATATTCTTGTGGAAAAAGAGAATTTAAAAATTCGGAGAGTCCTGATACTTTTATGAAGACGAAAATTAGAAATAACGTATGGTATTCAAAGTTTCTGATATTCTCTTTACCCCCTAGCGATGATATCTGCAACGTGACCACACGAATCGTTAAATTTTCCAGGTAACCAACTCACGAATAACGAATTAAAGAATTAAAAATTTTGGAGAAGCTTAATCACGAGTGATCGAAGGATTTAACTTGGTCCATTGGTGAGTAAAGTACAATTTCCCGATATTCTTGTGAAAAAATAGAATTTGAAACGAAGATACTTTTACGAAGAAGAAAATTGGAAACAACGTATGGTATTCGAAGTTTCTCATATTCTTTAACCACCTAATAATGATATATACAATGTAATCACACTAATCGTTAAATTTCCCACGTAACCAAGTCACGGATAACGAATTAAAGATTTAAAAAATTTAATGAAGCTTGGTCACGTGTAATCGAAGTATTTAACATAATCCATTGGGAGTAAAGTACAATTTCCCGATATTCTTGTGAAAAGCCGAATTTTAAAATTCAGAGAAGAGAATTGGAAAGAACGCATAGTATTCGAAAATTTCTAATATTCTTTAACCCCCTAATGATGATATCTGTAACGTAACCACGCAAATCTTTAAAAGTCCCACGTAACCAAGTCACAGGCAACGAATTAAAGATTAAAAAGATTCGAAGAAGCTTAATCAGAAGTAATCGAAGGATTTAATTTGGTCGAATGACGAGTAAAGTACAATTTCCCGATATTCTTGTGAAAAAATAGAATTTGAAAATTCAGAGAATCCTGATACTTTTATGAAGAAGAAAATTGGAAATAACGCATGGTATTCGGAAATTTCTCATATTCTTTAACCCCCTAATGATGATATCTGCAACGTGACGACACGAATCTTTAAAAGTCCCTCGTAACCAAGTCACAGGCAACGAATTAAAGATTAAAAAGATTCGAAGAAGCTTAATCAGAAGTAATCGAAGGATTTAACTTTGTCGAATGGCGAGTAAAGTACAATTTCCCGATATTCTTCTGAAAAGTAGAATTTGAAAATTTAGAGAAGAGAATTGGAAAGAACGCATAGTATTCGAAAATTGTTCATATTCTTTAACCCCCTAATGATGATATCTGTAACCTGACCAAACGAATCGTTAAATGTCCCACGTAACCAAGTCACAGGCAACGAATTAAATATTTAAAAAATTCGAAGACGCTTAATCACGAGTTATCGAAGGATTTAATTTGGTCCATTGGCGAGTAAAGGATAACAAGGGCCTTAAATCGAGAAGAACTTTGAAAATATGTTCGGTCAGGCAGCGCACACCGGGCAAGAGTGCAGAAACGCTTCGCGAAAACATCAACAGCAGAAGGATGATGGCGGAGGGGGCGGGAAGGGGCGAGAGAGGGGGGAGGAGAAAAAAAGCGACTACTTTCGGAAGTTCATGAAAGTTCGTTTACACAACTCTTTCCCGTACTGTGATGCATTATGCTCTCGAGACGGACTGACCTGAAATCTTCGGCCTCTACTGCTCTTCACGAAGGAACAGCATCACGACTCGTCATTCCGGTGCGCTTTCTACGGATTTGTCTGATATACTATGTGTCCCGGAAGTACAAAATAGTCATCGAGCCAACCGAACGATTCTTAAGCTTCCAAACTTCCTTGGACCCTAGCCAACGATAACTCTATTAACTAAACTCATCGCGGAAAAGCCTGACGATACTTTGCGGAATAAAACGAACCCCGTCCTATCATCTGCAATCACCTTCCATCGAACCACCAGGTCAAACCATCTTGGAGACAATTCGGAAAGACGAAGTTTTAACGAAGATTTGTTTGATACCAATTTCATTAGGACAGCCAGAGTCGCTATTAATTAAGGATTATTATTCAAACTATTAACCAAACTAGGTTATTTAAACGTTCCAACGAAGAAGAATCCATGAATGTATATAGCTGAAGTCGAATTTAAACGAATGTGATATAGCTGAAGTCGAATTTTAACGAATGTGATATAGCTGAAGTCGAATTCTTACGAATATGATATAGCTGAAGTCGAATTCTCACGAATGCGATATAGCTGAAGTCGAATTCCCACGAATGCGATATAGCTGAAGTCGAATTCTCACGAATGTGATATAGCTGGAATCGAATTGTCANCCACGAATGCGATATAGCTGAAGTCGAATTCCCACGAATGCGATATAGCTGAAGTCGAATTCTCACGAATGTGATATAGCTGGAATCGAATTGTCATGAATTTGATATAAAAGAAGTCGAATTCTAACGAATGTGATATAATTGGAGTCGAATACTAACGAATGTGATATAATTGAAGTCGAATACTAACGAATGTGATATAATTGAAGTAGAATTCTCACGAATGTGATATAGCTGAAGTCGAATTGTCATGAATTTGATATAGCTGAAGTCGAATTCTAACGGATGTGATATAACTGAAGTCGAATTCTAACGAATGTGATGTAGCTGAAGTCGAATTCTCACAAATGTAATATAGCTGGAGTCGAATTCTAACGAATGTAATATAGCTGGAGTCGAATTCTAACGAATGTAATATAGCTGAAGTCGAATTCTAACGAATGTGATATAGCTAAAGTCGAATTGTCACGAATTTGATATAGCTGAAGTCAAATTCTAACGAATGTGATACAACTGAAGTGGAATTCTCACGAATTTGATATAGCAGAAGTCGAATTCTAACGAATGTAATATAATTGAAGTCGAATTCTAACAAATGTAATATAATTGAAGTCGAATTCTAACGAATTGCGATAAATTCTAACCGGTGTAAGTTGTTGTTAAATTTCTCGAGCTCGACTATCTGTTTAGGTAGTCCAGAGGAAGACTAGAGACTCGAGAGGTGGCATTCGGAAGCGGAATGGCAACGGGTTCGGTGAAGCCGGTATGGCGCATATTATTCGACCGCTAGAAAAAGCTGGCTCTCATACCTGGTGTCATATTCTACCCGGTATGCTGTCCAGGCGACTACTCGGTCCGATGGAGTACTTGGTCCGCGCGCGACTCCTGAGGGTACTCGAGGCCGCGTCGAGAGAGACCTCTCTACATGGGTGGTCCATTCTCCTTACGCATGCATTATATAAGTTCAGTAAAGTTCACACTAAGGATACACGGGGGCCCTGTGTCCAGCAGCCAGCCAACGGAATTCGATAATTATATCCTAAACCGTTCTCTCACGCGTCCCTTTCTGACCACCAGTTCTCCTTAGCAACTCTACGAATGCTAGCTAGCTGCATCTCGGTGAAACGTGATTTTCTCCCCTTAGTTCAGACCTATCCGATTTGGAGATAACAGAGGAGTAGTTCTAATCTTCAGGATTTTTCTAGTGGTTGCGGTGGAGGATGATGATTTAAGACGATGATACGTGAAATTGGGCTCGATGGTAGGTGAGTTCAGAAACTCGTTACGAGGTTTGAATCGAAATTAAATGATTACGAGTTTGCGCTGTAAGTCAGGAGATTAAGATAAAAACTATTCGAGATAAATTAGATTGCACTGTCAAGCTGTGAATCACTAGGATCGAACTCTACATGGATCTACAACTTTTATAGAGATTTCCAATGTTTCAGTGCTAACCCATGAAACCCTAGAAAACGATATCAAATATAAACAAACATGTTAAGAGAATAATCAACGTTGTGGATTCATAAAGAATTGTGTAAGTATTTATAATATCATGAAGAATAATTTATAATACAAATTTCAGATATGCAAATAGTGGGGTATAACCATTCAGCTCAAACTCAACATGAGTCTACAACTCCTATAGAGATTTCCAGTTTCAGTCCGACCCCATGAAACCCTGCAAAACGATATCAAATATAAAATTGAACAAAGATGTTATGAGGATAATCAACATTGTGGATTCATAAAGAACTGTGTAAGTATTTATAATATCACGAAGAATAATTTATAATACAAATTTTAGATATGAAAATAGTGGAGTATAACCATTCAGTTCAAACTCCTATAGAGATTTCCAATGTTTCAGTCCTACCCCATGAAACCCTGCAAAACGATATTAAATATAAGACTGAACAAACATGTTATGAGGATAATCAACATTGTGGATTCATAAAGAACTGTATAAGTATTTATATCATGAAGAATAATTTATAATACAAAATTTAGATATGCAAATAGTAGAGTATAAGGGACATGAGGAACCTGAAGACTAGTTTCTAATACAAATTTTATTGGGTCGTTCGAAAAGTCATTTCGTTTCTTTTTTTCTTTTTTTTTATGCAGTTGAACTATGAAGTTGACTGTGAACAAATAATTGTTATTTCCCCTAAATTGGAAAAACGAAATAATTTTCTGAACGACCTAATAGATATGCAAATAGTGGAGTATAAGGGACATAAGGAATGTGACCGAAGGGCGAGGAAAGGGCAACGTGGTCGATTCATCATACCATGTCCTATGCTGCTCCTCGAGTCGTGATATAACTTACGAGATGCGGAATACAGAGAGGCAGAGAAACGTGGCCTGTATTCTGCAGATAAGAACGGACCCTATATCCCGGTTACGTCGCCTCTACCCTTCCGCATCATCACATTCCTTCCGGTCCCAATTACGTTTCAGATGGTTGCGTGGTCACGGGAGGATTATCCTCCCTTCTCAAGTTATACGAGTATCAGAAAAGATGAATGTACAGCCTTAATACTCCGATCTTGAATCATCGTGTAGTAAAAATTATTACTTTGACCATCCTGTAGATAAATTTTGATAATTAGGTAGATTCGAGTGTTCTAAATACGATACAACGTGGGTTTCCTTTGTAAAAGTACTTCGTGTTGAAAATTTGGGGTTAGACGATTGCACGAGAGTTAAATAGAAATTAGACCGAAGAATAATAAGTAAAAGAATAATAAATTCCAGGATTTTTAATGGCCTTAGTTGATTAATACAAATTTTTTAATTTATATTGCGTGTTTTTAATTATTGGAAGAGGAATTTGTGGATTATTCCTATTTTTTCGTCGTAGTTTTAATTTGAAGTCTACGATATACTTAGTGTGACCTCTGTCGGGAAAATTTAATAGCTTGCTGGTCGATCGATTTTCTCTGCCGATAATGAATTTTCAGAATATACGGTCTTTTTACGTGTTTAAAAAGAAGTACCAATAATTGGACAATTTTCAATATATATTAATAGAATAAAGAAATAATGGTATTTTTGGTAGATAAAATTTGTGTTTACACATTAAAATAGTGAAAATACGACACGTCGAAGGACACGATAATTAAATTGTACTTAAGAAAGGATAATAACTTACGAAGTAAATATTATAACAGAATTATGAAGAATAATATAGATAGATTGCTTCACTCACGTTTTTCAGCATTCTACTTTGAAATTTCTGTGGTTTTTCTTTGATTTTTTACAGGAATTTTGCACTTTACACTTCTCGCAACTACCGTTCGTACTTCGAGAATCGAATTGGATATCTCGAACCGTGCGTTCGATATCTCGAATACGTTACGTATCATCGATATAATTCTACCTGAAAAAGTACATACACATGTACACTTAAAGAATAAACAATAAGAATATAATGTCAGTAGCCGCCAAAACTGTGTTTACATTATCTTGTGTAGCAACGATTGGTATGATAGGTTTTGTACACTATCAACAAGAAGCTGAAAGGTAACTTAAATTATTTTTTATAATAGGTTATGCACACGTAACGTTCGTAATTCTTAATCAAATTGTTCTCATCGTGTAACACGGATTAACCGTTGGAAATGTGGTGTATATTAGAACAGTAGAAATATGTATATAAAATTGAGTAAGAAGAATATATCTGTTCAGATGTTTTCTTTTTAAGTCAATGAACTAATATTCGATTAAATTATCAATCGATGAATAATAAATTTAAATGAACGACATCGAATTTCCTTAGATGGTGATTCGTTTAGTGTTTAATTTTCGTATTAGTAAAAACCTGATTTAATTTCCTAAACTAATTATTTTATTTTAGAATTAAAAGTAATATTTTGATATATTTAATGTATTTAAAGTTATCACGAATCCAAGTGTTCGGTTCATGTTACACGACGTAATTATATTTCGCGGTACGTTAATCTAACAGTTTCGTATATTCTCATAATTTTAACAGAAAACAGCTTCATTTAGGTGTAGAACGTGACATTGAACGTCAGAAAAGAAAGAAATTACTACAATCAAATCCATATTTGTTAGAAGAATTACAAGAATTACAAGAAACATCAAGAAACAAAGAAAGTGCACAAATTTTATAAGGTAAATATTGAATAATAATTGATGACAACAATTTGATGATTTGTCACTTTTGAAATTTTATTTCTACATTCATAGAGATATTATATTATTTTTTTAGTTTCCACTGACAAATTGAAGTGAAGGTTAGGTAAAATTTATCCAATGAATATAATGACTGCAGAAGAGCCTCCCGACCAACCAGGTAAATATATTTGAGATAAATTGAAGCTAAACAATAATTAATTTATTAATCTTAACATATTTCTCATGCACAGATTTAATATGCGTAGAAGAAAGTCTTATGAGCTTTGAAAAATTAGATAGGGCATCACCAGATTTATGGCCTGAACAAAGTAAGCGTATTCTAGGCAATTATATATTTTGTTTTAAATAAAAATGACGATATATCATATATATATTAGCGATTAATGAAGTTCCAGGTGTAAATGAATTTGTGGCTCAAAATTCCCCTCAAACAGAGCCATCTTCTTGGGCTGCTGGTCTCACTCCAGATGATATAAATCAGTTACATCGTAAGCTTTTACTTGAAAAATAATTATATAAAATAACATTAATTGTTGCATTAAAAATAAAATAATTTTTGTGCTAGAATTAGGAAATTTGTCAATGGGTGGTTTAATATCTGAAGTAAAAAAGTTACATGACATGGCCTATCAATTGGGATTAGAAGAAGCAAAAGAGATGACCCGTGGAAAATATTTAAATATTTTCAAGCACAAATAACAAAAGCTTATTTAAAGAAATTACACGTAAGAGAACAATATTTTATTCATTCAAATATATAGTAAATAAACTACTAACCCTTTCATTAATAGTTAACAATTTTCCAGAATCCACCTTGTGTATTTCTGTACATTAACAAAGACTGATGGAAAGTTAATGGTCGTGCTGCAGTTAGATCCATATGACAAAATGCCTAACTGAAAGTTGTGTAAATATAATTGTAGTTTTCTAAATATATGGTTTAATTATAAATTAAATCTAATATATCACAAAACAGCGAATGAATAACAAATTCCTACCAAAAAATTCATGTTGCCATGTTTAAGTATAAGAGGACTTCCATTATATCCTGAGCATGGCATTTCATCCCCTACAGTACACATTTCAACAACTAATCCTCGAGCGTAGTAATTCTTGCATTCATCGGCTGATACAATCCTCATTTTTAAATGTTGTTGCTTACAAGGTCTCACTTCAATAAGAACTAAATAGTCAGAATTTATAATTCTCTGGTCAATTAAATTATATGTAATTTTCTTACTTTTTTGGCTTCCCAGGTCACCCCATCCAACAAGAATAGTATTCATTCCTACATTTATATATCCGTCTCTCGGTAAAAGACAGGCAGGTTGTGCTGTTACTGAATTGGAGAAAAGAGAAGGTAAATCTTTTACAGATACACAGATACATTTCTAACAAAAACGACCTAAGATTATTACATAATTACCGGTATACTGTATTGGTTCTTTCAAACGTAACATTGCTATATTATTTGCAAAAGTTTCTGCTTGATAATTAGGATGTTTTATCACGTAGGATATATTAAGTTTTTGTATATTGTTATCGGGAACAGTGCCGATATTAAACTCACCAACGACCACGGAATTCCTAATGAAAAAAATATAATATCCTATGGAGGTGGTGCTTCGAAAAATTAAAGTACTCACAATTTGTAATTACTAGACTTTGTAAGAGCGCAACTCGCGGTAGTCAATATCGTTCGCTGATTTAGAATTACACCGTTACAAGGATACCTCATTTCACCCATATTACCTACAACAAAATTACGAAAGATTACGATGCTTCTAAATTCAAACAAATCTTCACTTACTTATAAATCCAATTCTTGCTACGAAAGGATACATTCCCATTGAATTACCATCCCCACGAACGAAACTTTTACCACACTCTGGAGTCAAGTTCGACCTCGTGAAAAATGCACCATCCTTTCGAGTGAAAATCGTGTTCACAGTATTGCTATCCACGTTGCAACAAACCTTTATTCTCGTGTCCTCGTAGCCACAAATTGCTTGACGAAATCTGCGTTAATTTTGAAATAAAAATTTGATTTATATTCGAATTTTTATAATAGATACGCTGTTCACATTTTTGTTCATTGTATCATTACGATCACATTGATCTACCTATGAATCGGCAGCAGATTGTGATTCATTAAATTTGAAATAACGGTACAGTGTTCGAGATTGGTGCACATTTTGTTGTCTGGGCAATTAATCGAGTTAATCGGATAATTTTCGCCAAGAAATTGCCGTGTCTGTTGAGTGACACTGAATGCAAAGATACAATGAAGAAGTATCGACGAAAGAAACATTTTTCCTCGGTCGACTGGCGATGTTTGAAACATATTTCCAACTGACCTGTTTGACAGATCCCATTTCGTAACAACGCGATGTGCCATGGATTTCGTTACGATCGAGTCATTATTCCTTCATCCGCCGGAAGCCTCATTGTTATGAGGTAAACCGTACAAATGGTCGCGCAGAAAATCTCTAAAACGATGCTTTTAAACAAACATCGTGTTCCTTGTCATTACGTAACTTGGAAAATACGATTTTTTAGAGCAAAATAATTGCATCTGAGGAACTTATTGCAAAATACATTTATTTATCAAACACACATTTCAGGTCTCTCCGTGCTCTGAGCGATTTAATCACAATGGATTTAACACTAGAACTACCAACCATTTAAACATAATCTAAGTAGATAATACTAATAAAATAATCCAATGAGATAAATAAGTACGTACGACTATGTTTCTATACTTTAATAAGAATCTATGTACATTAATTTTAATTTCAAAAACTGTATCTTTTGAACAGTTGTCATTTGGACTGGCCTGGTAGTTCCTGTATCAAACTAAAATCTTGTCTGGTCTCGCAAAACACTTTCTAAGAAGTAATATATTACAATTCTAAGCTGACAACGATGGAATTACAAAATGATTAATATCTACAGTGCAAATGACGATTCTTGTTAGATTGAATAGCAATATCGACTATGTCTGTACCTCTTACGAAATCCACTGCCACGATATTGGCAGTGTATTGCCAAATAGTACTGTACCAATTAGATACATTTAAGTTAACACTGTGCGCCATATTTCGAAGGTTTCCTAATCTGTTAAAAAGAATGTCGGTAAAATCCGCTGTCAATTCTGCCATTGCTGATCGTGGTCTCAGTACGTCACCCCTGTAACAGTATATTCATAAAATTCTCTGCTAAAATTTGTCACAATATCTAAATTAAATTTTAAGCTATTCACAAGTCGATACCGATCTCTAAGTTCTCTTTAAAAAATATTTCAAGTATTCTATACCTGTCTTCGGTTTCGATTTTATCCAGATATTCGTACAATTTTCCTACGTTCTTCACGTTTCCCCATTTATGCGTCACACAAGGCCACATACTGGTATGACTCTTCACGATTTTCGCATTTTCATAACCGATTATCAATCTACGACCAGAAGACCAGATCTCGCCCAACGTGATACCCCATCCACGATTATTTGGGAGGTAATGATCTCGAAATTCTTCTTCCAGGTATGAGACCAACGCTTGATGATCTGATATATCATCGAACCCTGTTTACCAGAGAAAAATATATCAATTGACATAATGTGGGAATCAATTTATAAGAGAAAAGTGCAGTTACACTCGAACCTTCTATAACATGGTTATTTAATTCATCGAAACGGTGTTAAATGAAACCTATACCTAAGGCAAATTGATTACATTTATTAAGTCGTGTTATATAAAAAGTTTTAATAAAAATATCGTGTTGCAGAAGAACTATCGCACCTATACCTAACGCAAATTGCCTACATTTATTAAGTCGTGTTATATGAAAATTTTTAATAAAAATATCGTGTTGCAGAAGAACTATCGCAATTTTAACATACTTCAACGTTACATCGAAATCGTGCTCTTAGAGTACCGTGTTATAAGAGATTAAAGCGTAAAATTAGAAATAATAATGATGAAATTATTCTTCCTAATAATGACAATAAGATATTCTTCGTATCAAATATTACCAATGGGAAATTCACGAATATCCATTATCACAATTTCTTCGGTATTGTCGAGAAACAGTTTCACCTGGTCTATGACAGTCTTCAAAGGGACTGATCGATAAAATGGCCCATGATTGGTCCACCAAATCTCCTTGGTACTGTTATAATGTCCCACTCTGATGTCCAAATATCGCACACCGTGTATTAGTTGGCCAAGAATATCTAGATCCTAAGAGTTCCTTCATTTTTATGGTAAAAGAAGCAAGCGTGAAAATTTTTACGTTTACCTGAGCCACGGCTAAGTCTGTGATTAGGTTTAATCTGCTGGTGTTCTCGTACGACGCAGAATCATGAGTTCCAGGCAAAAATATTTCTTTCATTCTCAAAGGAGCCAGGATATTTTTCATATCTTTCATCCAAGTCGGCTGCGTCTTAAAGCATTTTACTCTCTTCGTCCCTTTATCCGTATTCCATACCAGACTATACTCTGAGGAAAGAATACCAGAGAATTTTGAAAATGCGAGACTTCGTTTAACACTAGATTTACGAGTTTTTTTGTATACCTATTTCTACGGACACCGGTAAAATTTAGGGTAAAGAAAACCACATATTTTCTTTAAAAAACAAACGATGGGTTTAATTTGAAAACAATCGCAATATTAATAGACTTAATATAAGTAAATTAAATCTATTAATATCGTATAATTGAAGCAACCTATTTGTCAAATTAACAGGTCCCGTAAATCTAGTGTTAACAATGGTTAACAATCAAATCACAGGATCGTGGTGCTGTTCAAATTTAATCTTAAAAAGTACCTAGCATTGCGTTTAAATTCTACCACGTCTTCGATTTCACTAATACGTAAATTCAACAATGCGTTGCTGCACCTCTTGACACTTTTTCATTACATTTTTCTAACAGCCTCAGCCACTTGAACGACTAAAAAACTATTGTTTTTTAAAATTATCTTATTCGTTCGCACGTTAGAGATCACAGAAGCTGCCAAGGTTCTTGATTAATAGATGTTTAACCCTTTGCACTCGAGAGGCGAGCCTCAATCGCCATTTAGATTCTAAAGATCGATATTAATATATCAAATTTAAAATTACTCAACGATACGTGGAATGTCGAATTAAAATAACAGGTCATTCGAAAAGTCGTTTCCTTTTTTCTCAAGAGAGGACCTCGTTGTATTTTTTCACAGCAAGCTTCGCACTTCAATCTCATAAAAAAAAAAAGAAAAAGAAAACAAAATGACTTTTCAAATGACCTAATAATTCTACGTCTCAATTCGTATACGATTCCTTCTTTATCTTTTTAAAAATATCGTTGACTTTGTGGCAGAATGTTTTCGAATTACTAATTTTCTTTTACCCAAAAATCTTGACAGATTTCTGGCCCCTATAATTCGAAGGTTCCAATTTTTTCTCTTAAGATTCGAGACCCGAGTGTATCAATTTGTAATCGGTCAATATACTTAATTAATCGTCAGGAGAGAGAGAGAGTGGAACGTTCGAAAGAAAGTCTAGGGCCACTCACTCAAGCATTCCTGTAGAAAAGAAATTATCGTCCACTTTGTGGCAGAATAATTTCGAATTACTAATTTTCTTTTACCCAAAAATCTTGACAGATTTCTGGCCCCTATAATTCGAAGGTTCCAATTTTTTCTCTTAAGATTCGAGACTAGAGTGTATCAATTTGTAATCGGTCAATATACTTAATTAATCGTCAGGAGAGAGAGAGAGTGGAACGTTCGAAAGAAAGTCTAGGGCCACTCACTCAAGCATTCCTGTAGAAAAGAAATTATCGTCCACTTTGTGGCAGAATAATTTCGAATTACTAATTTTCTTTTACCCAAAAATCTTGACAGATTTCTGGCCCCTATAATTCGAAGGTTCCAATTTTTTCTCTTAAGATTCGAGACTAGAGTGTATCAATTTGTAATCGGTCAATATACTTAATTAATCGTCAGGAGAGAGAGAGAGTGGAACGTTCGAAAGAAAGTCTAGGGCCACTCACTCAAGCATTCCTGTAGAAAAGAAATTATCGTCCACTTTGTGGCAGAATAATTTCGAATTACTAATTTTCTTTTACCCAAAAATCTTGACAGATTTCTGGCCCCTATAATTCGAAGGTTCCAATTTTTTCTCTTAAGATTCGAGACTAGAGTGTATCAATTTGTAATCGGTCAATATACTTAATTAATCGTCAGGAGAGAGAGAGAGTGGAACGTTCGAAAGAAAGTCTAGGGCCACTCACTCAAGCATTCCTGTAGAAAAGAAATTATCGTCCACTTTGTGGCAGAATAATTTCGAATTACTAATTTTCTTTTACCCAAAAATCTTGACAGATTTCTGGCCCCTATAATTCGAAGGTTCCAATTTTTTCTCTTAAGATTCGAGACTAGAGTGTATCAATTTGTAATCGGTCAATATACTTAATTAATCGTCAGGAGAGAGAGAGAGTGGAACGTTCGAAAGAAAGTCTAGGGCCACTCACTCAAGCATTCCTGTAGAAAAGAAATTATCGTCCACTTTGTGGCAGAATAATTTCGAATTACTAATTTTCTTTTACCCAAAAATCTTGACAGATTTCTGGCCCCTATAATTCGAAGGTTCCAATTTTTTCTCTTAAGATTCGAGACTAGAGTGTATCAATTTGTAATCGGTCAATATACTTAATTAATCGTCAGGAGAGAGAGAGAGTGGAACGTTCGAAAGAAAGTCTAGGGCCACTCACTCAAGCATTCCTGTAGAAAAGAAATTATCGTCCACTTTGTGGCAGAATAATTTCGAATTACTAATTTTCTTTTACCCAAAAATCTTGACAGATTTCTGGCCCCTATAATTCGAAGGTTCCAATTTTTTCTCTTAAGATTCGAGACTAGAGTGTATCAATTTGTAATCGGTCAATATACTTAATTAATCGTCAGGAGAGAGAGAGAGTGGAACGTTCGAAAGAAAGTCTAGGGCCACTCACTCAAGCATTCCTGTAGAAAAGAAATTATCGTCCACTTTGTGGCAGAATAATTTCGAATTACTAATTTTCTTTTACCCAAAAATCTTGACAGATTTCTGGCCCCTATAATTCGAAGGTTCCAATTTTTTCTCTTAAGATTCGAGACTAGAGTGTATCAATTTGTAATCGGTCAATATACTTAATTAATCGTCAGGAGAGAGAGAGAGTGGAACGTTCGAAAGAAAGTCTAGGGCCACTCACTCAAGCATTCCTGTAGAAAAGAAATTATCGTCCACTTTGTGGCAGAATAATTTCGAATTACTAATTTTCTTTTACCCAAAAATCTTGACAGATTTCTGGCCCCTATAATTCGAAGGTTCCAATTTTTTCTCTTAAGATTCGAGACTAGAGTGTATCAATTTGTAATCGGTCAATATACTTAATTAATCGTCAGGAGAGAGAGAGAGTGGAACGTTCGAAAGAAAGTCTAGGGCCACTCACTCAAGCATTCCTGTAGAAAAGAAATTATCGTCCACTTTGTGGCAGAATAATTTCGAATTACTAATTTTCTTTTACCCAAAAATCTTGACAGATTTCTGGCCCCTATAATTCGAAGGTTCCAATTTTTTCTCTTAAGATTCGAGACTAGAGTGTATCAATTTGTAATCGGTCAATATACTTAATTAATCGTCAGGAGAGAGAGAGAGTGGAACGTTCGAAAGAAAGTCTAGGGCCACTCACTCAAGCATTCCTGTAGAAAAGAAATTATCGTCCACTTTGTGGCAGAATAATTTCGAATTACTAATTTTCTTTTACCCAAAAATCTTGACAGATTTCTGGCCCCTATAATTCGAAGGTTCCAATTTTTTCTCATAAGATTCGAGACTCGAGGTATCAAGTTATAGTCAATATACCTAATTAATCGTCAAGAGAGAGAGAGAGTGGAACGTTCGAAAGAAAGTTGAGGGTCACTCACTCATGCATTTCTGTAGAAAAGAAATTATCGTCGACTTTGTGACACATTGTTTTCGAATTATTAATTTTCTTTTACCCAAAAATCGTGACAGATTTCTGTTCCCCATAATTCGAAGGTTCCAATTTTTTCTCTTAAAATTCGAGGCTCGAGTGTATCAATTTGTAATCAGTCAATATGCCTAATTAATCGTGGAACGTTCGAAAGAAAGTCGAGGGTCACTCACTCAAGCATTCCTGTAGAAAAGAAAAATTCGTGCTGGGTATGAACTCGAATTGCACTCCTGTGTTGCGAATGCCATTCGGACTGTCAGGTGTCACGGTGTAAATTCGATGCAAGGTTCCCGAAGGACGTTCCTCGAACAACGAAATCTCATCTCCTGATCCGAGGTCGATGTTGTTCCAATATATCTCTATCTCGCGGATCTTCGACTTCGAGATCAACGGTGAAACCAGTATGCCAATTTGTGACTGCCCTGAGTAAACAATAAACGAGACTTTACCTATCGTCTTCGGTGTTATCGAGAAAAATATACTCACAGTTCCTCGAAGATGAGTTGCAGTTCCTGTCCACCGAAGTCCCGGTAATTATCACCGATAGGAAAACCAGCAGTACACTTGTCGTGCATCGTGCCATTGCTTTTCTAAAATTACAGATCATCTTTCCTTATTTCCCTCTAAAATTATTATCTTACGATTAGTGGGTACGTGGAAATGCCTCGAGAAACATTGAAGAGTTTGTTTGAAGTCATAATCGCGGAAAACGAGACGACAGTCTGTTGTTTTATTTTAAAATTATCATCTAAACGATTATTTGAAAATATTTTGTTATTCGAAAAGTAGAGGAATTTCCTTAAAATTGTTTATTATAGGAAATTTTTTAGGTGGATGTAGGTAAGACGAAACGTTTTTTCTTCTTTCGTTTTAAAATTCGGAACGTTTCGTAGATCGAACGTTGCGTGAACCAAAATGGCGAATGAAGAATCGCGTCAGAAGTTTTAGTTATAATGGAGACCTATGCGAATAAATAAAAAGCTCTCCACTTGCGAATAAATAAAAAGCTCTCCACTTGCGAATAAATAAAAAGCTCTCCACTCGCGAATAATCGAGGAAATATTAAGTTTTAGAAAAATATTTCTAGCAATATGTCATATGTAGCAACTTGTCGAAGATGATTATCCAAAAAGAAGTATCTTCAATAGTTATTTACACAATCACGCGTTAATATTACTCGAAAAGCCTATCGAAGGAATTATGCAAGATTATTTACCGTAAAAAATGCATTATCGCGAAGTAGGAAATAATAAATATTCTATACCCGTTTCCATTTTTCCTCCATCTTTTCAAAATACTTACGCGTGATTATTTGAAGTATTTAGTGATTTTAAGAAAAATGATTTACATGCAGTGGAATTGCGCGAACATGCATGTACAATTACCGAGACGATGGTCAAAAAATTGATTAACATTATTTATGAGAGAATATATTAAACGAAGTCGATTTCTTACGTTTCTTAAAAATTATCATGCCAACGCGCACGTGTAAATAACTCAAAAAAAAAATACCGGTCTGCGATTGCTTAAAATTATTCACGATTAGTACCTTAGCTAATTGTCTGTAATGATTAAACGATTAGAAAATATCAGCTGATTTATTAAATATTAACTCACCTATTAGAATTCTACTTTCAACGAGGGACAGTGGAATGGATCTCGTACGTGACAGAATCTTTTAACAACCATGAACTGATCCCTGTTGCGTATGTGTGTCACTGAGACCTGTGTGTGATCAGTCAACGTTAGGTCCTTTCATTACGCGACAATTATAATTACGATCGGCCAAAAGTATGAAAAGTAAAAAGAAAATGAATCCGTGCCTTATTGAATCGAAAGACAAGGATTTAAAACGTTCCTTAACCACTTACTTCTAATTCGAGTTAGAAAAAAAAATTCATCAACCATCCGCATATAATACGAAAAATCGAAATAATTTTGTCTTGGAAATTCACAATCTAAGCCTGCTTTAAGATCGCTGCTTTTAATGAGATACAAGAGTTAATCTACAGATCGTGACCACAAATTTATTGAACACTTGATTTATCTGACTTTTGCGATAATCGCGAGTAAGAATGAAAAGGAAATAGACGAACGAGAAGGAAAGAGAAAAGAAAAAGGTAAACAAGAACACGTGATATTATGATCAGACGTATGCAGCGTGATTTTGCAACGGATCCTTATAGTCGTTTCGTAATAACCTCGTTGATCATGATCGTGCGTATTATTATCGCTATTTTTTCCAAAATAAAACAGCTGATTCGATGAATACGTAAGTAAGAACACTGTCCGACAAATTTTCACTTTCTATCGAATCTATAATACCTACTGGGTAACCCTTGTGTTTCTGAACACGAATCTGTAAACGAAATTGATCTATTATCCTCAGTTGTCGAAAAATTCGAGTTTTAATAGTAATTATAATTTTCACTTTTTCTTCGGAATTTTATTCTAATCTTTATTTCCTATCCTCAGAAATGCAGTGTAAAAACACAAAACTACAATACTACGTGAGAGCGACTAACAAATTACACATGCATAATTATTTTTTAAAGTATCAATTATTGTTATCGAAATTCTTATCGTGTTTCAATTCTTGTGACATGAATTTTTAAAAATTTAATTTTTATATAATAATCGCTGGTAAAATGTAGCTATAGTTGGACAATTTCTTACTAGATGGAAGCACGTGTATAAACAGCGATAACTGGAAATTTATTGTCAAATATTACCATTCTAAATGAGGTATGAAATAAGTGTAAATGCATGGACGCGAGTGTTAATTACGCTTTAATTGTCGTTTTAGTTTAATTAAGTTCTTTGTGCACACTTACGGACTTTTTAAAATATAAAATGAAAAAAGGAAATAGATAAGAATTCGTAACTACTGCCATCTGTTAATACCAGCGTGAAATATGTCAAAGTTTCAAACTCGTAAACTATATTTTATTCCTTTATAATTCATGAGAGGATAAGTTTTATAAATAATAAAACGATCTAATAAAAATAAGAAGAAAAAGAGAAACCCGGGTAACTAAGATAGACGATACGTTTTTTACAATTTTTTAAATTCCTGATCACGATATATCGATAATTTGAAAGATTCTGACATACCTTCGAATATGTGTACAATTTATATAAATGCACTGCAAATAAAAGTCCATAATCGAAAGATACAAGTAATATGATTATTAAAGTAAAAATTCTTGCAGAAAATTGGGGGAAAGAAGAATTCGTGGTCTATACTTGCTAGGAAAATAATATTAGGTTCTTCGGAAAGTAATTTTGTTTTTTCCCAACAGAAGACATAATTGTATCTTTTCACAATTAACTTCCCACTTAACACTAATCTTATCGTGGCCTAAATGACCATCTTTAAAACCGTCATTCGAAATTTCGCGTTCAACGTTATAGTACAAGCTACTTACCTTCGCGATTTTTCTTCCAACGTGCAATCGATCTTTCAATATTTCCCTTTATTTCATTTTTTTACGATTTTACTACTTTTTTATCTACCGGTCATTTGATCGTGGTAGGTTTAGTGTTAAGCCGCATAAAAAAAAAGAAAAAAACACGAAATGACTTTCCGAACGACACGATATAATATAACTCTCATATCGACGCAATGAGTGATCAAAGGAAATATAAATATACGACTTACCGACAGTTAACCTCTTCTCTCCATATTAAAACAGCTCCAGCTTGATTGTTGCCTTCCTCCTGGCATCAGCGATGTGGTGATCTTCCCTTGCTTCGTCGTCAATGTACCGATGTCAATATCGGTGAATATTCCTTCTTCCTTCTTTATCTTCAAACCACACTCGCGATGTCACGAACGCGACCGAATTTGTTTCGACCGGCATCGAGTAACAAAAATCACGTGTAAAATAGTTCAAACGTACACTATTTAGCGACGGTACGGTAATAACTTAATCATTATAGAAATATTTAATATCCACTTGTTAAAAAAATATTTAATGTCCACTAATGAAATTAAGAAAATGAAACGTAAAATATTTATTTAGGTATTAAACAAATTAGAAATGAACAATGAATGAATAAAATGAATAATTAAAAGTTGCAAATAAATGAAATAAATAAATTGTTGAAAGTTAAAAATAAATAAATTAAAATGTATTAGTAATAAAGTTATTGAAAATAATTATTAAACCGTAAATATATATAAGTAATGAAAAATAAGTATTAATAAATAATTAATAAACTGTAAATAACGTTTATTTAGTTGTAAGTTAAATTATTTAACGTAATTGTTTAATTAAAAGTAATTTAAATGAATTTACCCGGTTAGACCTTAGATGTTTACGTTATGACGGCCGAGATGCAAATGACTGAATGCTGGGACCCTGAGGTCTTTATATAGGTTACGGAAGGCGCGCGATCAACAGAAAATTCAAGACCGTAACCAAAATTTAAAAGATTCCAGCGCCTTATTACTATCTATTACACTGTTATTATATATTAAACTTCATGTAATATGCAATAACAATATGTAGCACAATCTACACATATCTTTTTGTATAAAAACTGAATATGATATAAAGAAAATACATTATTTAGAAATTTTGTTATAGTTTTTAAATAAATTCTTTTTCACGTAATATGTCAGGTTTATTAATATTTATCTACTTCCGTTAACTTAGTGATAGTCGATAAAACGAATTAATATCAATAGCTGATAAGTCTCGAATGCATTCTTTTAAAAATTATTTTAATGATTGAAAATAGAATGAAAATGATGTTTATTTTATAATGGATAGAAACCAGATGTCAAAAAAATGTTTATAAATTATTCGTTCCGTTGCTCGTTATTTTATTGTATGCTAGATCGGTAATGTTGGAAATAACGTTGAAATGATAGATGGCTCTCCAGAAGCAAGGGAGAAAACTAATATGTCCGCTGTGTGCTCGAAGTTTACCGGTGTTCGTTTATCGTCCGTAGTAAATTACTTAAATTCGCAATAAATAATTTAATTTTTTCGGCCAAATTTATTAGTATTCGTTCCTTAGTGCATTAGGCAGTGTGATTTACATAAAAATTGCGACACTGCGATACCTTTGTGGTATTTTTATGATTTTGTGCGGTATCGAATGATTGTGTTTATCAAATGGACGAACTCGTAAAAGCGGGAATTTCACGAGGAAATTTTGCAGTAAGAAATGCATTAATTGTGTCTTTTATTTACGTTAGTTATCAAAGAAAATAGAAATGAATTGAATTTATATATATATTTTAGATGCCAAGCAGTTTAGAACGAGTACAACAACCAAATTATTTCGATTTATTGTCAGCAAATGGTAAGTGAATATTTATATAATTTAAAATTGCTAATATTAAATGTAAAAAGGAAGTATTTACAAAGAAACGGTTGGAATACTAAACAAATTCGATGAAATATATTTCGATTTTCAACTTTGACGTTTGCTTTCGATACCTACGCGTTTGAAAGCAGGCGGGAAATTTGAAAACCCTATTCACCGCAGTTACGTATAACTTTCTTCGTTACATTTATTTATACGTATATTTGATTGAAAAATTACCTGAAAAACTATAAATGCGATAATAATAGATATAAAGTTAAACAGATAACGTAAAATTAATCAAATTATTTTATTTGAAAAGAAAAAATGTGCAATTTAATAACATACTTTAAGTAATCTTGCACGACTCGATACGAAATAATAATTACCTACCATTTATCTGACATTTCCGTTATGGTTTATAATTTTTTATTTACAATTCACTTTTATAATTAGCGTGAGAATAAAACGTGAAGCAATTGCAGGAAATTGGACAGGATGGTGAACAACACAAAATTCAATTCAAGGACTTTACTCATCCTCCTTTATTACAAAACTGAGAAAAAAGAAAACTTTGCGAGAGTAACAAACTTTTGGCTTATGTGACTAGTTATAATACTCAGCGGCAATACTAAAATTAGTGCAATGTAAGTATGTACATTTGTGTGATTAGGTGTGGCGGGTCCGGTGAGGGCCTTAACACGAGATATCGAAGAAATCGAACGAGTTTCGTGCTGAAACTTGAAATGAAAGTATGCAAATAAGTTAGTAATAGCACGTTCACATAAAACTAAAAATCTCATGATCCCGTACATGGTGTGATGCATTCTAAAAAATATCATTCAGTTACCATATGAAATAGTCACATTTCTCATGCACTTAACATCCATCTTAAAACAATTTTCATATAAATTCTCGTATTTTTTCCCTTTTTTTTTTTTAAATAAAAAAACAATAACCATACTTCGTTATCAATATCAAATACAACAACAAATCACATAATATTTCATTTTTCTGTGACACAAAGTAGATTCCAAGCTAATGTCATATATATATATA
>NIJG01000055.1:1459183-1495071 GCA_002201625.1 Euglossa dilemma | reverse complement strand
TTTTTTTTTCATCATTTCTCGAACTTAGAAGCTCGTGGTTGAATCGCTATTTACGTGCATGAAAGAAAGAATTTTTGTGAGATCTATTATCGAGAATGATCGTTAAAATTTGACGTTTCGAAAATCAAAATTCTAAACGATCAAATGTCAGATTGAGATCAATAATTGTCAGACGTATCACTACGTTTTCGGGTTAATATCGCTATTGTGGTAGCAACGAGTTAATCGTCATTTCGAACACGTGAAAATTGTTGACGTAGTATTACGACAGGTTGGCGTTTCAGACTCAGGAACGTAGTACTACGTTTTCAATTGCATTTGACTTAATTAGAATTATATGAAAGAATTTTTCAATTGTGTTTCGACGAATTACGAATTACTCGTGTAACTTTCTTTCTTTTTTCTTCTGACGAATTACTACGTCTTCTTTGTCTCAGAAACGAAATATCGCGTCTTTCCATCTGTAATTATTCGCGTAGCACTACGTTTTCGTATATGAAGAAAGTAAATACTGCAGAAAATTTCTGGCCATTAAAATTCCTTAAAAAGTATGAAATTTTATCCACGAAATTCAAGTAAACTTGCTCCCTGATATTCTCCTATATTTTCTTCGCAAGAAAAACATTCTTTTTCCAAGATAAAAAAAAATCTAAAATTCTACTAAACTACTTTTCCTCTTTTTTTTTTCTCCATATGTAAAAATCCAAAATCGTCGATCCATCGCTAATTAAGTATGTCTCCGTACATAAAATCATAGTAAGTAATCATAGTATTCCGTTCCAATATCACCGACGAGTTACTACGTCAATAATTCCTTCGAATTCGTGGTATTCGTTAGATGAGAAATGTTTCGCAGACTCGGTCGAGCAAACGGCTACAAAAATTCGTCTGATTTCAATGTGACTTTCATATCTCGGAATGTGACCAGTTTCTACGACATCGATTCGTCGTCTACGATCGTATCTTTGGGCGCGTTCGCAACACGGATAGCGGCGTAGAACCGTGCATAAATACTAAACTAATTCGCTATTCAATAGTCTCTGTCTTGGAAGACACGGTATGGCAGGATTTTTTGATTAGGAATAACGCTTCTTAGGGAAAGGTGTGGATTTTGGTTTCACCTCGCGTTCTCCATCTTGTCTCCCGATCGGTGAACCCCGATTTAAATCGTTCATTTCCGATAGTCCTCAGCCATCCTCAGCCCTTCCTTACTATATTTTACCTTTCTCTCGCGATCGTTCGATACATTTTTAAATCTTGCCGTTGAAAAAGTTGCAACACAGTTAGGTGATATCTCTTGTTGTAAATATCAATTTCCAACAATTCCGCGACGGATGGCGAGTCAAGCTGAGGTCTAGCACAGGATTTCGCGAGATCGGGAGACGGTGAGGTCGGCGAGGATCGAATTCACCCATTCGGGATAAATAATAAATTATGGTTAGCTGTTAAAGAGGATCACGTGCTCGAGGCAAATTCTCATTGCTCGCGAGAATCGTTCAAAAAGGGAATTAATATTATCATTTTTCTTCGACTTCTTAATACTCGAATCGCATTGTAAAAATCGTTTGCAAATTCTCGAAATTTTTAATATCAATTTAGCGAATATCGAGGCAAAAATTATAAAGAAATTGGTATTTTATTAAATTAACATTGTCGTGTTAACGTCACATAAAAAGAATTTTGCAAGTATATCTATTTAATTATTAAAATAAATTCCTGTAATTTCAAATTGTATTTTCAAATGTAACGTGATTTTAGAAAAGGATCTCTCGCAATAGTGACGTTTTAAATCCAACTAAATAATTTTTTCTTCCAATTTAAATAACAGGAAATCCATAGGAACCAACTTTTAAGCGTCTTCGTTTTATAATAGCTAAATTTCAACTAAAAAAGCGAAAAAACGTTTCAAGAGAGCGCGAGTACGTTAACACGATGTTGAAATACTTGATATGCAATCGTAACACGGAGGAAAGGACTTTTGAACGAGCCTCGCGAGCAATATCGCTCTTCTGTTCCGCAATACGCGCGATTTAGTCGATATCCCAAATGAGTAGCGACGAGAAAATGGCGGCTGCCGTGAAGATTTTCCCTGAACACGACGCACACTTCGACGCGCGCATTAGAACGAAGATTCCATGTAAAATTTCTCTTTTTTCGCATAACCCAATCGCCGATTGCGTGCCGTGGAGAACCTACGCTGCGCGATTTATCGTCGATCGCTATTGCTTCGGATGTGTCGACGAGAAATCACGCGTTTGTCGAGGAAATCGCGGATATAAACCTGTTGCTGTAGCACTCCTCGTGATCATCGGACTTATTCCCTATTTAACGAGTAACCCGATCGCGCGAGCCCAGCGATTCGCTCGCGCTGGGAACGCTTTAAACCCTACACGTTCGGCATAAATAAAAACGACCATCGAATAATTAAGAAGAAAGGGAAGAGAGAACCGCGCGTACCCGTACTCTGAATCGTACGCGGTCCTTCGAAGTGGAAAAAAAAAGAAGAGAAGAAGAAGAAGAGAAAAAGACACGTCGGAATTCGTTAGATCGATTTACACGCTAGATCAATGAATCGTTATACAAGTACCTTCTTATTATCGATATTACATACTTAAGGTAACAAGGTCTGTATAAAATATAGGACTATGCATCTCGAGTTCCTTCTTTCTCCCTTTTCTGTACATCGAGAAAGAAGCTTTTTTTAAGTTTCGGAAGTTTCCTGTTGCTTTTGGTTAAGTGTCGTGGGTGAGCAGAAGAATCTTATTAAATCGACCGGAAATTAACGCAAACACTTTCCATCGATTATTTCTCACGGGAATAACACCTCTTTCTCCCGGATTTCTTTTTTTTTTTCGCATCGGCGCTCTCTTTAAGTTTGTTCCAGAGGCTACTCGTGATCCAGGAATCTTCGATTCGTTTAATTCCTATCTTTATTTCGCGCGTTGTACCCTTCGTTTATTGCTTGCGGATTATTTCGAGCTATATATCGAAATGTTAGCTTGCTTGCGAGTGTCGGTGTGTTTGTAGATTATTCGTGTAGGTAAGGCAGTACTGTTTCGGTATACATCCATTTTCTTCAGGGAATACTATTGGCGATTCTACGGTCGGTTACAGATAACAGAGTGCACGTTCAGGGAGAGATCTAACGAGGATCGAGCGAGAATGAACCTAGAGACCGAATTAAAATGGAAGTGGATATTAACGGAATGTCGAATAATTAAGTAACCGTTGGTCATTTCATGTCCAACGATTATCAAGCGTCAAACGAAACAAGCTTACAGCGAATACGATCGATAATTAAACTAATTAATCCGAACTCGCGATAAATTGACACTGAACTTACCATAATCGGTCAAATGATCGGATATGTTAGACGTATACGAACCATTCGCGAACGTGAATTTTTCATTCTTTTTCTTTCCGTGCAATCAATGCATCAGATAAACTAGCGACTCGTATAACAGGTCCACGCACGAATCTCGAAACAAATAAAACACTGGGAGAATTAAAATTCATAAAAAGAAAACGAAATAAAACTTAGAAGCCTTAATTAAAAGTTTAAAGACGATCATTTAATTTATGGTAGGCTGAACGTCGTAAAAAAATACCGGTAAAACGGTCCAACGATCGGGATAGACATTTTTATTCGACATTCGTTAAAACCTGCCGATCTCGTGGTAATTTCCCCCGATTCCTAGATCACGTTTTCATCGAAGAAACCGCGACTTATGTCCGACGAGGTTGCGAGAACTATACACAGGAAAACACGGAAATTCCTACGTCCCGTAACTCCGTGAATATTCCCCTACCGAAGACGAGTCGTTCGAATAAAAAGGATATTTGAAACGCGATACACCTAATTTTAAAACTAAGTCTTCAGTGTCAGTCCATAGAAAAATTCTGCTGCACGCAGCGCGCTCGTCTTTCTTGTGCGTACACTAGCGCACTCTATATACAAACGCTTAGTACCGTAACTAGAACGATCCGCTAATTTGGAATCGGCCTGTCGTTCAATTAACTCCGCTCAAGAAACGCGCTTATAAGCACCACGTTCGGGGAAAAGAAAGAAGAAAAAACGATCGCAGAAAACCGCGTAGCAAACATCGATTAGAAAGAAAGAAAGAAAAAAAAAAACAAAGAAAAAAGGAAAAATACTGAACCAACAAGATCATAAATACGTATATCCCTACGTATATTATAAAGCGACCGTTTCTAGGTAAAGTAATCGAATTAGAATAACGACCGCGTACCACGATATCAAGCATAGACGCTCTTCTCTTTATCTCGAACAATTTATCGATTCACAGCGTGGAAAAGCGGTTCGAAAGTCCTTCTCAACGTGGCTCACCTCGAGGCACCTCGCGTCGACAGAGCTCGCTCTTAACGCTAATTAACCGGCTATAATTACTTAGCATAGGCAACTAAGGTGCTGTATACGCGCCGTAGCGAGAGAAGCTACGTTTCAGTGCCGCTGAATTTCCCCTCGATTACGCTAAATTAGGATATACTTGCGAAACGGACTATAAGGGGTTCCTACTGTTTGCTACGTTCCACGAGCTAGATTCGTTCACCCTGTCCGTAATTCCTGCGCGGAAAACCTATCTATGTACACGGGGACCGATACGGAGACGCACCGTAAACGTGACGCGCGATTGGACCACTTACACTTCGGTATTCGATAAATTAACGCGTAGCAGACGGTATGTACAAAGGTCTACAGCTCGTGCGAAATCAACTGTCGACTCGAGACTGTACCAAGCTCTCCCCCCACTCCTGGATAGAGGAGGTGGGACTAGCTCGGTATCCCCACTCCTCCCACTAGGGCCGCGACCGAGTGGGGGAAAGCAACAGGTGTTCCCGGCCGAAGGGTGGGGGTAACGCGACGCGCAGATCGCTTCGTGCCTCTAAGCTAACGCGACGATACAGTTGTGTGACGACACCCGTTACTTTCTACTCGGGTTCCAGACGCTGTTCGCGAGAGGAATGGGGCTTCTATCCTTGACCATCGCACACCCGTTTACTGTTCAGTCGCTGTAATTCGCGTCTGATCGTCTCACGGGCTGTTTCCAAGATAGGAATCGCAACGATCGTGTTTAAACGAAGGATTAAGCGGCAGAAGTGGCCTTCAGGGCTAAATTGATTTCAAACGAACTGTAGCCTGGATCGCGTGCTCGCTCGAAGGGGATGGGGTTTTAATTAAGAGCGTGGACCTTTCGTTTAATGACTTAGCGAGCAAGGAAACACCTTCTAGTTACGGCACTGACCACCTGTATCAACGAAAAACTTTCCACTCGCGCATTCTCCCGTGGAAACACGATTTCCTGCCTTCAGGCACTAGGCGGCAACAATAAATACTAGATCGATCACCCACGTAGAACGCGATTCCATTTTCTTTCTTATTATCATCGAACATCTGCCTGTTGGCCCGAGATTTGCTTGAATTTTCCTTCCTTTTTCTTCTTTTTCGCCCCTTTAAATTTAATTTACTCTAAGGTTGTAATTCCTTATTTATTTATCTCCCATGCACGCTCGTTTGGTTAACGATAGAAAATTTCCTCCCCCTTTTCTACGCGCGCGCGTTACTTGAAATGTTTATTCTCTTTTATTTACACGATTTTTAGTCTCTATTTATTGCAACGAGTAAAAAATAGTCGTATATCATTCAAACACGAAGCTCACGACAGATATATAATTAATGCCCATTAGAGTATTTTGATTTTGAGAATATTACTATTTTTTCCAGTCTCTCTTTCTCATTTAGCATCGCAGCAAAATTCAATTTCGTCTCTTTTTCCCCTTTTTTTTCATTACCTTTCTTCCTCTTTTTTTCTTTCTTTCTTTTTAAATATCGTCATACGTGTGGTCGATATTATTGGAACACAGTGAAGAACCGAGAATCCGATCGCTCGGACTCGTTGACTAATAAGTTAACAGTTAACGCTTCGAACGAACGTGGTTTTCGAAAATACACGGTCAGACACGACGAAAAATGAACGAGAGGGATCAGCAACGAGGAAGAAAACCCGATTTTTGGAAATTTCGACGGCGTTTTCGTTCGACGGCGTGTGCAAAGATACTTAACTAAATCAAACAAACGTATCTACGATTTTATTGCTATCTGATACACGAGTGTTCGCAGTAAATAAAGATCAAATATCCCTGAGGCAGATTGCTTTCGTTCGCGAAACGACGAGTGAAAAAATCCCTCGAAGCTTCGAGAAATCGATTTCTCGTTCCGTGTTCCCTAATCCCCGTTCGTCCAGATCTCTTCTTGCTTGACCGTGTACTTTGAGACACCCTGTATATACAGTCACCGCGGAGTTGAACATTTACGCTAGTTATTGGTCTATCGTATCCGTATAATTATCGAGATTCCAAGGAATATCGGGCCAACATTTCTCCGACAACGTTCTATCCGTGCACGAGTCGTCGCATTAACATTATTATCACTATTTGTTACACGATAATATATGTACAGTGTGTATGTATGTGTGTGTCTGTGCGCGCGGGATAGTAAACAAACTCGGTTTCGCGGATTTTCCTGTCATTTGCCAAATATCGCATGTACACTGACGTGTTCACGATCGAGTGAATCTTTTCCCTGATAAAAAGAAGAAATCGAAAGAAAAATCGTGGATCTAGAATCCGTTTAGAAAAGAACGTCTGTTGGCCGAAGTTAGACAGGTTTCGAGACGTTCTCTGGGTTTGTGGTCCTTCGTACAGCGATTCTTGACTGATACGCCGTGTAAGAGAGGTCTGAACTAGACAGAGGTGCGAACAGAGCGTAGAAGAACCGCAGTCGAGTCGATTTTTGGTGATTCGCCAGCGATCTCCCGTTGAAAGAGACGAGAAACGAGCAGTCTGCCGCAGAAGACTTCTGTTCGGCTCTATGAGAGAAACTCTTAACAGATTCAGGGCAAACGGACTATAACGTAACGCTAAAGATGTCAACGTGGGTCTAACTAAAGTAAAACGGAGCATTAAAAGTACCTGAGCTGTCTGTAGATTAATGATCACCTGGATAAATGACTGGAAACTCGCGAGAATGAACGTGCCTAACCGCGAACGAATGTCAAAGCACGTTGATCTTTTCAAAATCTATCATTAGACCACGGTAATCGAATATTCTAGCGACAAAACGCGGCTTTCTCCTATCACTGTCACCTTTTTACCAGCGTTTCGTCTTACGTAATACCTCTCTGACTATTTCACCTACCGTCGTTTATAGTACATTTAACTCGTCACTCACTTTCTTCTGTCAAGCATTCGCGTTCTCTATCTCGCGGGTTTAGAAGTTTCTTCGAACGTGGAAAAAGAAGAAGAACGACGAGACACGTGGTTACACGGTAGGCTGCGTGGATTACTGTTGCTTGAATTACCATCGTTAACATTAGAGATAGCGTGGATAAATTAACGTAAACATTAGACGAAATCGAACGACAGTGCTTAAGTATTGCTAAATTAAAGGAACTTCTAGGTATACGGTAGTAGACGAAGAATTAGTAATAAAAGAACGCGAGCTACGAATTAAATATAAAATAAAAATAAGTTAAATATTTACATGTATACATATATAAACATAGAAACTATATTAATAATAAAATATGCGTCCGCGTATCGTGTATATACTCGGTTTATCTCTCTGCGAATAGTCGATCCATGAAAACGAAAGATTTCAACGCGCAATGCGGCATGTACAGAGTGTTTCGCTTTTACGAAAATCATTTCATCAAAAATGAAGAAAAAATATTAAACTACAGACACGTTCGAAAAATTAAATTTACATTTCCNGAACGCGAGCTACGAATTAAATATAAAATAAAAATAAGTTAAATATTTACATGTATACATATATAAACATAGAAACTATATTAATAATAAAATATGCGTCCGCGTATCGTGTATATACTCGGTTTATCTCTCTGCGAATAATCCATTTATCCAGGAAAAAAAAAAACAATTTAGACATCCATTGTCTAACATAATTTACGACATTTAACTTCAAAATTCTTCAGCTTTCGAAACATTTGTCTCTTCGAGTGTCTCGATTCAGAAATCCGATGAAATCGAGAAGAAACACCCGGTACACGCCGATATCGCGAGTCTTCTATCGCGAAGTCGAATTTTTTCGAATTTCCACGGTCGATTCGACTGGACGAAACGGTTAATGCGAGAGCGAGGACTCGAAAACCGAAATAAATCGAGGGGTTGCGAAAATAGGGAGAATCCATTGCCATTGAATCCATGGACTCTGTCCGAGCATGGTCGACATAACCACCCCTTGAACTTCCGTCTGTACCTGCGCCAATGTGAA
Organism: Euglossa dilemma; assembly: GCA_002201625.1. Classification (NCBI taxonomy): domain Eukaryota; kingdom Metazoa; phylum Arthropoda; class Insecta; order Hymenoptera; family Apidae; genus Euglossa; species Euglossa dilemma. The sequence goes on along the minus strand of NIJG01000055.1, from coordinate 1,486,757 downwards.
CATCGCGAGACACGTATCGTGCACCCCTCTCCAGTCTGTCCATCCCTTTGACCTCGTGTGTGAGTGTGTGTGTGTGTGTGTCGGATCGATCGAAGAATAAATATAGGGCCGCCGAAAAAATACTTATCCGAATGTGTGCCACGTGTGTATATGTATATGTACATACATGGGTATATATATATATGTTACAATAAAATAGAGATATACTCTTTTCTTCTGTGTCTCGTAGATTCCGTCTGCTTTACCTAAGCCGCTATACAACACGCTTACAACCCTTAACTATCGTACTCTGTATACGTTTAATATTTAGTCGCTTATTGCAAGAAGATTGTTGGCATGCTTATTGCAAACGTTTGTTTGTTTTACCTAGAACAACGTATACGCGCACGATGGAAACGCGCCTTTGCGTGCACCCCGTCCGGGATCGTGTTCCTGGCGGATAAAATATTATGTACAACCTTCAAGGCCACGCACACGCGCGCCTCGTGTATGCGAATCGTATACGCGTATCAACAAGGAACTCTGTACGTATGTATGTATATACATAGGTGTATGCATGTGTGTATATGGATTCTCGAGCGCTCGACGATCGCCTAAGTCAGACCCCCTACCCTCTTCAACCCCCTTCTTCGCCCTATCTCGACATGTCTGCTTCCGATCGACTACTGTACTCTATGAACACAGTCTGGGATCGATTGGTGGATGAAATGGGGTGTCGGTGCATCGCGGTGCAGCTGCTACGCTTTTTTTTCCCTTTAACCTTCTTTTCGACGGAATCGCAGAGGAATCGCAGGATGAATTGGAAGCTTCTAGAGGGGCGTCGAGTTTGGGGAAAAGATGGGAGAAAAAGAAGGAAGCGACGCGAGGGATTGCTGGAACTTTCGTGATCCGATTTTTACGTGGAACGTAAAGAGAGAGAAAAAGAGGAAATGTAGGTTTCAAGGAGCTCTTATTTCGAATCTTCTAAATCTCGAAAGATACTTTCTTGGTAAGGGTAGTTTGCAATGAAAGATCGGGGTTAGAGGAACGTCGAAGGGAAGGAAGTAGAGTGACTTACGATTAGGCAGACAGTGTGTCATATTGTTTCTTTCGCGAATCTTCGAGTTTTTGGTTGAAGTATCCTACAGACCGGATGCACCGCGATTTTCTTGCCGATCCAAGGATCATCTTCGAAATGCCAATGTTCCTGTCTACGTCCATATTTTCGTGGGGAAAATAACTGACGCGGTTCGTATAAAAAGGGAAACGAACAGCGGGTGATTTCGGAGTACTAAGAGTCTAGCAAGGGCGTGAAAAAAGAGGAGGATTCTCCTTCGTGGTATTGCTAAGTCTTCCTCTCTCGATAGAGTGCTGGTAGATATGTATATGTACGTGTAAATCCTGACACATCGAGTTCGACTTGACAAACGGAGCACGACAATGCGATCCGACGAGCTTTGAACTTTCGATCGTTTAGAGACGGTCGATGAAGCAAGTACCTAAGACGCGAATCTCCTTTCCATTCGCCGCGAGAACTTGGCGAGAACTTGGCGGAGAGCTCGCGTGAATACAGTGAATTCATTGTTACTCGGTATTTCCGGTTGTCGATGCGTTGAAATATCTGTTCCAGGCGAATCCGCGGATCCTCGTTCTCGCGAGAGACCCCCGGGCAATGTCTCTTTCGAAGAAGTTAGTCGTCTTGATCGAAAGTTCGATCTCAGACGAGCACCAAACTCGAAAACACGAAGAAGGGCTGGTCCAGAGAACTCGGAGGATTCTTTTTTTTTTTCAAAATTCCACGAATATCAAATAATAAAGAATTCATTGTACTTGTAGGCTTACGACCTCTAACGCAACTTCGTGTCTAGCACATATAATTAATCAGTTCTTTGCGCGGTACGAGGCTACAAGTTAACAAAACGCGTCTCTAAAACATTACCTACTAGTCTAGAGAGAAAAAGGACAAAAAAAGAGAAAAAAAAGAGAAAAGAAAAATAAAAAAAAGAATATCGACGCGAAAGGACGAAACGACGAAGTATAATCCTTTCGAGGAATGAACAAAGTTCGCAGACTTGCATGGCCGAGGAGCTAAGAGCTTTTGGTTACGCTTTTTAGGAAAACAAAAAAAAAAAAACTTCGCGACTGACTGGACTCGGTGTTCAGACGCTTTTGGTTAGGCTACGCATACTAGAGCTTCCGGTGAGGCAGGAAGAAGGTATGCAGGAAAAAAACTGAGGATCTTCTTAGTCGCTCGTCGCCATCAAGGTGCTAAATCGAAAATCAACGAGCACCGACAGACGAGTCTCTCACGCGCGGAAGACCTTGGTGGCCTGGTCGGGTTGGCAAGGAACGGAAAAAGAGAACCCTTGCCCGTACCACCCGTCCGTCGAACTCGTTCGGCCCTCGTTCGCGATTCACTGCCCTGAGTATCCTTTGTACATCGTATCTGAACGAGTTTGTGACTTGCCGGGGACTTGTCCCGGAGGAACATACGTACGCCATTGCGAAATCCGCTAGAGGCTGACCCTGCGGCCTCATCGATCCAGAGGTACGTCTTCCATATTGGCTACGTTACCAAAGTGTTGGAAGCCGTTCTTGAAGATGCGCCCTCTGCTGGTGCCAGCCTTGGTCTGATCCAACAGCGTTACGTTGTCCTCGAACTCCTTCACCCACCTGGCCGTCTCGTTCCCCCAATGGAACCTGATAGGTGCAGCATGGTGATAGGGCTTCTTCAGGCCCGAGTTCCGGCTCTCCACGCCGTCCATCGAGTGGTAGAACGATTTCTCGTAGAAGTCCTGGCCGAGGAACGGTTCTAACTCCGACACGATCTCCATGAACGTCGGCCGATCGCTCGGTCGCCATTTGAAACACTTCTCCATGATCTTCTGGATGTTCTCGGGACAGTTGCGCGGAATATTCAGGATGCCCTTGTGCAACACGTGGCTGAGCACCTCCTCGTTGGAGAAGCCTTGATAAGGGATCTCGGCGAGAGTGAGTATCTCGTAGAGAACCACTCCGAACGACCACACATCAGAATCCGAGGTGAACACTCCGTCGGATAGATTCTCCGGAGCCATCCACCTGATCGGCAACAGACCTTTCCTCCCGATCTTGTAGTAATCCGTCTCGTACACATCCCGCGCCATCCCGAAGTCCCCGATCTTGCACACCAGCTCTTTCGACACCATGCAATTCCGCGCGGCCAGGTCTCGGTGGACGTACTTCTTCGACTCCAAGTAAGCCATGCCGTCCGCGATCTCCGCTGCCATTCGCATAATCCTACACGCGTCCGGTACCAGATGAGTGTCGCGGATCCGTCGCAGGTACGTTTTCAAGTCTCCGTTCTCCATCAGCTCCATGATGACGAACGGGGGATTCTCGATGGACACTACGCCGATCAGCTTGATGATATGAAAAGTCGAGAAGTTCTTCATCACCGAGGCTTCGTTCAGGAACTCGTTCTTCTCTCTCTGGCTGGCCATCTTCGAGATGGTCTTGATGGCCACCGGCGTGGTCTTGTCGTAGACGCCTCTGTACACCATGCCGAAGTTTCCCAAGCCAAGCTCCTCGAGGATCTCCACGCTCTCCCTCGGCACTTCCCACGCGTCGATCACGTACTTGGTCTCTATGTAGTCAGGGTTCACGCTGGCGATCAGTCTCTCCTGCTTCTTCCTCTTCTGGTGGTGTCTCAGGACCACGAACACCACGATCAACACCATGGACAGGACGCCGAGAATCGGTAGCGCGATCAACGCGATAGAGGCGGTGTTGCTGAGATCTATGGAGAAGTAGACCGCGTCGGAGAAGTTGCCGTTTCCGGCCAACGACGTCGACTTCATTCGCAGACTGTACTTCCCGGGGCTCAGGTTCTTTATGAGGTAGCTGTTCGTCGGATCCCGTTTGCTCCTGCGCGGGATGCACTCGGTGCTCTCCTTCGCGTTCTTCACGTCCAGGTTCGTGTACTCGATGGTGTAGGAGACCGTGAGCGCGTTCGGGTCTTTCACCAGGTCCCAGAACACCTCGACGGTGTTGTTGGTCACTAGTACCTTCACGTTTCTCACGTCGTCGGTCCGGTTCCGCATCTTCGTCCTGGTGTGCGTGTACTGGATCGACGAGCACATGTTTGATTCGTCGACCTTCACGCCGCACGCGGCTATGGTGATCACGTAGCGCGAGTAATGGCGCAAGTTCTTGATCACGAACGAGTTGCTCTGACCGCTGACGTTGTACGTCACCGTGTTCTCGTCGACGACGGGCTTGCTCGCGTCGCTCCTGGCTGTTTCTTCCGGCCTCAGGGTGGACAGGTTGTGCGCCAACTCGTAGAACTGGTTGTCCACGCTGTTGTAGCTGTTGTAGACGCAATAATCCTTCCAGCCGGGTGATATGTAACTGATGGTCGTGTTCTCGTGACAGAAGATCTCGAACTTCTTCGACGCGACGATGTTTCTGTTGGTGTTCTTCGAGCAACAGGAGACCCGGCTGACCACCGTCGTCTTCACAGGCGGTGATACTTCCTCGGACTCGAGCTCGTTGTCCAGCGTGTCGTTGCAGTAATCCCTCGAAGCGATCAGATCGTCGTCTTCGTAGATGATCGTGCTGGTGAGCATGTAATAGCCTATCGGTCCATTAGGGAACATCGGTGGTTCCCATTTCACTTGGATCTCGGTGTCGCTCAAGCCCATGGACACCACGTTCGCCGGTGGAGACGGGATGGTACTCTTCGTCCTGAAGAAGATGATCCTCGACTGACCTACCGGGTTTACGAAGAAGTTGGTCGTTCTGGCGTTGAACGTCTTCACGTACACCGCGTACATGGTGTAAGGTTTCAGGCTGCTGATGTGCTTCGACACCGTGGTGTTCCACTTGGGAATGTCCACGTCGACTATCTGCCAGGTGTAGTTACCTCCGCACGCGTTCATCTCGTACGTGATGTTCTGGTTCTCCGTCTCGATATAATTGAGCAGGTAACTGAGCAATTGCTGGCCCTCCGGGGGCTTGTAACTGTCCCAGACCAGGTCCGCGTAATCGGGCCCGAGATTTTGAACCGTGATGTTTATGTTCACTATGTCGCAGGCCACTTTCTCGCCGTTCGACTCGGGCTGTATCTCCAGGTCGGTGAAGTTCGAAATGTTCACCATTTTGCTGAACTGCACGATCTTCGAGAGACAGAGCTTCGGGTTGTAATGGAAGAACAGTCGACCGTTCTCGATCCTGATCTCGTGTCCGGGTGGAAATAAGCTGGAGAGGTTAGGATTGTCGAGGACGGACAGGCTGGCGTTGTTTATGTCGAGTTTCTCCCCCTTGATGACCTTGAGCTTCTTAAAGAAGCCTAACGAGGTGATGGGGAAGGAGTGAGTGATCTTGACGTACTCGGTGATTTCCTCGATCCGGCCAAACGCGTCGCTCAGCTCGTTCATTATGTTCGGATTTCCGTTCCAAATCTGAAATTCCAACGCGCCTTTCACCACGGTTATGCCACGGAAACTCTGGGCGTCGGAGATATGGCGGATCAGGGCGCCGTGGCGAACCTTCCGGCAGCTGTTTAAGCAAGCGCGGCACGTGGTCATCTGTAATTAGAATCAGAGATTACGGATCACGCGAATCCCTGTCTAACTTGGTATCGATGCAAGTTGGGACTGACACGCATGGTCAGAACACGTCAGGACTGACCCGAGCTAACGTCAACCAAAGTTGATGGCAATTTAAATAAATATCGATCGACGCTGTGCCAAGGTAACACGGATCTACAGCTCGAGAGACGATGATTGAAATTTTTTTACGAAGACCTAGCGAGTTTTTCCCCTCGTATAAATCTTTTCCGCGATACATGCGTCTCGGTTATTCGAAAAACAACGCTGAAGTAGTAAAGTAAACCTAAATAATATAACATTGAGAGCGTAAATCTCATAAATCACATCTCGAACGAGATATCGCAGTTATTACACGGTAATCTGTTAGTATTTCTACCGTCTTTGGTCGGGCCACAATTGCCAATTACCACCACTCTCGGTCTCCTCAAGTAGAACGGAGATCCTGTCGTTCTATAATTGGCGATTTAGCATTTTAACACTCGCATGCGTTCCGCGATAATGAACTCTCTCTCTTTCCCGGGCCTTGAATTAAATCTAAAGCAAACGCGTCCGACGCGATCGTCTGCCTTCCTCCTTGGTCACGAATCCGGCCGCGATGTCGGTACAGGGCTAATTAATCGAACTAAGAAACAAAGAAACCTCCGGCACGTACATTGTTCTCGTCGACTGCATCCTCGTACCCGTCCGGACAATGCAGCACACAGGATCCATTGAACGATCTCCAGACCTGACCATCTTCCACGACTCTCCTCGGACGATTCATTCGCACACACTCATCCTTCGTGACGCAGCGTCTCGAGAGATAGGAGTATCTGTGAAACAAATCACCTCGCGTTTACTGCTATAGCCTGTCTGGAATCGGACGGTAGTTCAAGGTCACTGCGAGGCAGCCTTCCCCCACCGGCCACTAGTCCCAGCGTTCGCATAGCGATAGAAAGCATGACGACTGGCTTTCTGTTCTCCTTTCGAGACCTCTGCTAACTCCACGGTAGGCCAAATATTTTTCCACGCATTCCGGGTTGGTAATAAATTTCAAAATCATGGGAATTGTTAGAGAATTATTAGAAGCTCGCGACGAAAATAAATTTTTTAATTATAACCGATTCGTTTAATAAGAATACGATACATTTCCTCGAGGTATGTGACATTCAGAATTTGGTGGAAATGTGAAAAGTTGATAGCGCGCGATAATTTGTTCGGAGACCTAACTTTGAACACAAATAAACGATACGTTTATGGGGCGGATAGATGTGTTGATAATGAAAGAATCCGGGTTGGTAATAAATTTCAAAATCACGGGAATTGTTAGAATACTATTAAAAGCTCGTGACGAAAATAAATTTTTAAATTATAACCGCCTCGTTTAATAAGAATACGATACGTTTCCTCAAGGTATGTGACATCCAGATTTTTAACGCGCGAAAATTTGTTAAGAGACCTAACTTTGACCGAAGATCAGTCATACGTTTGTGGGACAAGTAGATGTGTCTATAATGAAAGAATCTGGATAGGTAATAAATTTCTAAATGACGGGAATTATTAGAATTTTACGGAAGCTCGCGATGAAAGTAAATTTTTTAATTCCAATTGCTTCATTTAATGAGAATTCGATACATTTCCTCGAGGTATCTAACATCTAGAATTTAGTGGAAATGTGAGAAGTTGTTAACACGCGATAATTTGTTAAGAGACCTAACTTTGAACACAAATAAACGATACGTTTATGGGGCGGATAGATGTGTTGATAATGAAAGAATCCGGGTTGGTAATAAATTTAAAAATGACTGGAATTATTAGAATACCATGAAAACTCGCGATAAAGAAATTTTTTACGTTCTTACTGCCTCGTTTAATAAGAATACGATACATTTCCTCCAGATATGTGACATCCACAATTTCATAGAAATGCGAGAAGTTAACGCGAGATAATTTGTTAACACGTTCCGTGCCAGACCGTTTTTTAAAGACTTTTCGTTCAGGCCGCGTGGGTCGAATTCGCCCCACGTATTTTTTGGGGGTTTAAATAAACCTATTTTTGAAGTACACTATACAATGTTTCAATAATGCAAAACCATAAATAGTAAGAAAAGGGTATACGCTTTAATATGTTTTAACCAGAAAAGCAATAAATTGAATTTTACTTAACAAAACATTGTTATGAATATCACCTATTTTAACGAACATTTCGTCTGGCCTGAACGAAAAGTCCAGCGTGGGGCATATACGCCCCACATGGCAGGGAACGTGTTAAGAGACGTGACTTTGACCGAAGATCAGTGACGTGTCGATAATGAAAGAAAGGAAAAAAAATGAGGAAAGAATTAGAGCGGAATTACGAAAGCAGTCTCGAGGGGATTACTCACAAATGACTAGGGCAGGTTTCCACGCACTTCCCCTCGTGTCGATAATGCTTGCAGACATAACATTCGCTTTCCGTGGGCCCGTAACATTCGCCGAGACATTGATGGTGACACTTTGGCTTCTCTGTTCTCTGACAATACTGCGAAGTCCAGCAGTAACCCTCGGGACAGTACGAACATCCTGTGCAAGGGGAACAATCGATTAAAGTCACGGCTACATAGCAATTTTGCGCGTGCGTGAACAAATGTGTCTTTAACATGCGAGCACGGTGTTGGTAGAATCGGGTACCCGTGTGCCAGTAGAAGCTCTTGAACGTACTTCGTGTCTGACCGTGGCTTCAATTGCTATAGCTCCTACTCTAGGTACACGATTCTTCCTAATACACCGTTTTAATTTCCAGTTATTACGAAGGGAGTATTAATTACAACGTTATGTCAGAAATAAAGAAATCCACGATTCTAAATTCCTGTATAAAAAATTTTTTTAAAACGTCCCTTTTATTTTATTTACTTTTTGGATAATATCTAATATTTATTTTGGTTGATAATCTGGAAGAATAACATAGGAGGAGAGAATCGGAATTCTTTAATTAAATCGTTACCAAAAATTGATACTTATTTTCGATCTCTCGAACGACCTTGTAAATAATTCAATGTCAGGTTTAGATTTCCACCTTCGAAAACATTCGACACGAAGAATTTTTATAAATTGGGACGTCCGTTAACCGTTTCATAGTTACTCTGCTCTTTTTCGTACTCTTATCGGATCGAATGAAAGATATTTTCAACTTACGCTTGAAATCCGCTAGAAAACACTCCGTCAAACGCTTTATACTTAACACACGGACAACTCATTCACATCTACGCGTTGCCATTACCGAATCTCTGCTACTTTTTCCTTCACGCACACGTACACAATATACCGTTCAAATCCTAGCATTATTCCGTCCCATTCCTATCTTCCTTACACTACTATATTACACGTAAGTAGATTGGACTTAATATTCTACCAAGCCGTTCTTTGCCTGTAACAGAAGTGCGAAAGCAGAAAAAAAAAAAAAAAAAAAAAAAAAAAAGCCAATTAGTGCAAAAGCGACGAGACTTGAGGGTTTTTTTTTTTTAGCGAAGAGTACAGGTGATAGGAGAGAGAGGTAATATTTTAACCGACGGAATAATCCTATAAACACGGCAGAGAATACAGGAAATATATAGAAGACCAAAACCGAGAAGCGAGAAACGTTGTTTTAATCCTTTAATTACTCGATTGACAACTCCAACTTCGCGAGGGAAACTTTTACCGGCTACCTTCCAGAAGCAAAATGCAAAAGCAAAGATACGTTGACCCATCATGCATCTCGGTTAACGCGAGTCACATGCATTAATTGTACGAACACGCGAAAGAGGAACGTTTGCTCGAACTTCAATCGGAGAAGAGAAGAAGAAGAGGTAGAGAAGAAGGGAAGATTGATATAATACCAGGACAAGACGTCTCCTCCCCGTTGTCCTTGATGACGTTCTCCCCGGCAGAGACGATGATGTCCCAGTTAAGGGTGGTGGTGTAGCACAACGCTGGATTCTTCTCGATCCGGACGCTGCCCCTCGAGATCTCCGCGAGCTTCTTCAGGCCTATCTGCAAGAAAGAATTCGCCCACACGGCGTCGATTCAGCCCCGATAAAGCTAACTGGCAGCCAGAGGTCGAACGGCTGGTTAATTCGATTGACTAATTAACGTCACTTGACCCGCCAGGTCAACTGGCTACGTCCAGAAAGCAAATTGGAGGGAAGCCTCTCGCTGCCGCGAACGTGGGAAATGATACACGAGGACAGAGATCGATATCGACGGTCCTCCATGGTTTCGTACCTACTTGGATGATCCAGGGTGTTTTTTGTCGAATTAGAAACAGTCGAGTTGAATCGAGATACGAGAAAATTGGATTAGGAATCGATTAATTTCGAAATTTCGAATCACCGAAGAGAAGAAAGTTAATTATACGTAAAAGCAGCCGAGGAACTTTAAGAAAATGATATTACACGGGGACAGAGATCGATATCGGCGATCCGCTATGGTTTCACACATATTCGAACGATCCACGACGTTTTTCGTCGAATTAGAAACAGTCGAGTTGAATCGAGATACGAGAAAATTAGATTAGGAGTCGATTAATTTCAAAATTTCGAATCACCGAAGAGAAGAAAGTTAATTATACGTAAAAGCAGCCGAGGAACTTTAAGAAAATGATATTACACGGGGCAGAGATCGATATCGGCGATCCGCTATGGTTTCACACATATTCGAACGATCCACGACGTTTTTCGTCGAATAAGAAACAGCCGAGCTGAATCGAGATACGAGAAAATTGGATTAGGAGTCGATTAATTTCAAAATTTCGAATCACCAAAGAGAAGGATGTTAATTACAGGTAAAAGTAGCCGAGGAAGTTTAAGGAAGTGATACACAAGGACAGAGATCGATATCGACACTCCTGGATGATTTCGTACCTACTTGGATGATCCACGATGTTTTTCGTCGAATTAGAAAAAATCGAGTTGAATCGAGATACGAGAAAATTGGATTAGGAACCGATTAATTTCAAAATTTCGAATCACCGAAAAAAGAAGGAGGTTTTAATCCTAGGTAAAAGTAACCGAGGAACTTTAAAAGTTCTTCGTCCTTAAAAAGATTATTATTATCTCCGTTTGTTTGATCAAAGCCGTCAGAGATCGAGTCATTTGACGTTTCTAGTCCGAGACTATCTAATCCTTGAGATCGATATCGACACTCTTCGATGGTTTCGTATTCGGATGATCCACGATATTTTCATCGAATTAGAAACAATTGAGTTGAATCGAGACACGAGAAAATTGGATTAGGAATCGATTAATTTCGAAACTTCGAATCACAGAAGAGAAGGAGGTTAATCCTAGATAAAAGGAGCTGAGGAACTTTAAAAGTTCTTCGTCCTTAAAAAGATTATTATTATCTCCGTTTGTTTGATCAAACCCGTCAGAGATCGAGTCATTTGACGTTTCTAGTCCGACACTGTCTAATCCTTGAGATCGATATCGACGATCCTCGATGGTTTCGTATTTGGATGATCCACGGTGTTTTTCGTTCAATTATTGAGATACGAGAAAATTGGATTAGGAGTCGACTAATTTCGAATCATCGAAGAGGAGGTTTTAATCCTAGGTAAATGTAACCGAGGAACTTCAAAAGTTCTTCGTCATTAAAAAGATTATTATTATCTCCGTTTGTTTGATCAAACCCATCAGAGATCGAATCGTTTGACGTTTCTAATCCGAGACTGTCTAACCTTTAGCAATGGTTACCCGATGATTTTGGCAAAGGAAATACCGAGCGATCGCGAACGAAAGAATAGACCGGCGAAGAAAAAGGATGATGTTTCTGCGAGCAAATATTTGCCAGCGGCGCGAATATTGATTTATTTTCAGAAACAACACGCGAATCGTTAGCACCGTCTCGTTTTCGAGACCCAACGAGCTACTCTCTCTCCCCGGCCGGACAATATTTGCTCCGCAAACAGAGCTTTTATTCGATCGTCGCTCGTTTACCTTTTCGCACCGCGGATACCGAGCCGGAAACTCGGGAAAACGGGATTATAAATCGCCGTGTACGTACCTCCTGCAGATTCTGCATCTCGTACACCATGAAGGAGTAATCGGTGAGCAGGATGTTCCCTCTGATCACCTCCAGGTTCGGGAACAGGTTGCTGAGACTTTTCAGCCCGTTCACGCGATAGAGCAGCAGGTAGCCGGTGATTTCGCGGAGTTTCGGGAATGAATACGGCTGGAAATCCCTCTCAGAGTTGTTCTCGATCAGCACGATCTGCAGGAACCCTTCGATCACTCGGCAATCCTTCAGGATACCGAAAGCGGACGCGCTGTTCCGTATGTCGATGCTCTGACAAATCCCATCGCCGATCGTCATGTTTTTGTACTGTCGCCCCTTCTCGCGGACCGCGTCGTTTGGTTTCACGTTCGATTTCGGCAGGTTCGATAGCTGGCCCGGTTGCTGGCTCAATTTCGTGTTCGCTTCCGTCGACCTGTCGTCATTTCGCCAACGAATTACTCGAAATTACTTCGGGGTTGCTCGAAAGCATTGGGGTGGAAAGGGATTAGGTCGAGACAGGGCCGAAAGCTCGGCGTTTGGTTAAAGCGGAAGACACGGAAGGTCCAAGTTGTTTTCTTCCTTCCGTGAATGATATTTTATATTTTCAGCTGTTTGCGTGTGATAACTAGAGGCGAGTAGGCGTGGAATCGGGAATTCGAGTAAGGGAGATTAATTTCGAAAATATACAGGAAGTTTTCTTCCAAGATTCTTTGTTCACGAGCAGGTCTAAGTTCTCTTCTTCCTTCCGCGAATGATATTTTATATTTTCAGCTGGTTTCGTGTGATAACTAGAGGCGAATAGGCGTGGACTCAGGAATTCGATTAAGGGAGATTAATTTCGAAAATATACAGGAAGTTTTCTTTCAGGATTCTTTGTTCACGAGCAGGTCTAAGTTCTCTTCTTCCTTCCATGAATGATATTTTATATTTTCAGCTGGTTGCGTGTGATAACTACAGGCGAATAGGCGTGGAATCAGGAATTCGATTAAGGGAGATTAATTTCGAAAATATACAGGAAGTTTTCTTCCAAGATTCTTCGTTCACGAGAAAATTAACCCTTTGCACTCGAGTGGCGATTGTTGCTATTTGTTTTAATAACAACCTAAATAACGAACACGAAACGATAAATATATTAAAAATAACTATACACGGAGTAACTCGATAACCTAACCCAAACACCTACTTTACTTTTTTCGTTTCAATGTTAATACTAGGTTTACGGGTTTTTTTTTGTATACATATATCTACGAACACCCGTCAGATTTAGGGTAAAGAGAACCACATATTTTCTTTAAAAAACAAACGATGGGTTTAATTTGAAAACAATCTCAATATTAACAGACTTGATATAAGTTAATTATATCTGTTAATATCGTAAAATTAAAGCAACCCATGCGTCAAATTGACAGGTCCCGTAAATCTAGTGTAATAAGGGTTAATGAGGATACAAATATATAAGAAAAGCTTCGAATTTCGTTGTTCACCACGAGAAAATTCTTCTTCGTGCAAAGGGTTAAGCCTTAAATATCTCGTGGAGCCATGCACACCCCTTATATTTCCTACGAGAAGAAGAGTCCTGCAAAAAAGCTTCTTTCTAGATTTTCAACTGGTATATTTCTACAAATGGCGACGAATTGTAAATGGAAAAGGAATCTATTAGAAAACCACGGCGACGAAGCGAAAGAATGAACTTTTCGCAAGTACCTGGAAGCATCGATCGCCCTGTTGCTCCTGTAGGAAAGAGTTCGCTGGTGGAACGGATCTTCCGAGTCATCGAAATCCCTTTCACGAGGCCCGTTCCCGAGGATGGCCTCCTCTATGCTCCTGTCGGTGTAATCGGCCCCGTATCTCCTACCGATCTGGCCGTTATCATCGCCGAAGCTGGTCCTGGACCAAATTCCACCGGCCTGGCAGCAGGCCAGTGACATCGCGACGCAGAGGAACACGGCCAACGGCAACCACCTCTTCTCCATCTTCTTGTCTCAGCCAAGACTGTACTATCGAGAAGGCGATCGTCAAACCTTCCCAAATTACCCCACCCTTCAGCGTGTTCGGTCTCCCCACCTTCGGCCGATCGATCGATCCTCCGGCAGAGACCCTCTCTGTGTCAAGGGATTCTAAGCAGTTCGATCTCGGCCCGTGGACCTCGGACAGGAACAAGCAGCTCCTTCTGGGTCCAACGGACAGCTCTGGATCGTTCGATGATGTCTGCTCGTCTGTCCGGCGGACAGGATCGGAACGGAACATCCGAGTATCCTTCTAGCGAGAATCGTGACTCAGGTGTTCCGGGCTATGTAATATAGTTCCGTGACGATTTCGACTTTCTACCTTGTGCAAACGATTAACCAGCACGATGAACTGCGGTCACAGCTGCTGCCTGCTTTTAATGGCTGCTCGACGACCTCGTTTGCCGATCCTCCGGCTTCATGCTCCCTTCCTGGTTTCGCCTGGAAACCGCGATCCTTGATCTTCCAGCCTTCTAGATCGGTCTCAAGGCTCTTCTCGGATCGGGGTTTGATGAATTTCCGAGGAGGGAGGTCCGCTCGGTGGAGGATCCTCGAGTACGTTGACCGAATGGGCTTGGTTTTTCTTTTTTCCTCCAGCCCTTTTCGAGGCTGCGGATCCTGATGGCGGGAGAAGGACGGTGCTCAAAGAAGCTTCTTATTGAAGATGAAGAATTTCCCGCCCCTCATAGCTCCACCAATGCGACGCCTGCAAGCAATCGAACAGGCCAGATGTGACTAGCTGGATGACTATGTCCGGTTCACGGAATCTCTGATGACTATTCGAGCGTTCTTTCGCGAATGGCGTTCGTCGCCAGAGAGGCATCTGACTAATCGACCACTTAACCCTTTAAGAAGCCACACCGGCCTATTTATAACACTGTCCGCGCGTTTTCTCACGTATACGCCGCCGAGGATTCTCTCGCTCCTAAAATCGTTATTTTTTTTTTGGTTTTTCTGCTTTTTTCCCATTTCTTTGTCACCCGCGAGTGGTACAGAGCTCGATTTCGTATCCTGGTACTCGCGTGTCGGCTAGATTTATCGTGTCTCGCGTACCCGAGCAGAGAATGGTGTGCGAGTCCCGGATCTAAGTGAAAGTCCTCGAGACATGGAATTATTTGTAAAAAATTGCGTTAGACGCGAAGACACCAGTGTATTTAAGATTCAGAGTACATCGAGCGCGTGCAATGTAATTACTGAGATTTCGCGAAGAAATCCCGCGTCATCGGCGATCTCGACGTTAAAATTACCGATTTCTTGCTCTCTTTGCCGGGCGTAATCGCCGAATTAAGAAATAATTAAGGAAAGTTGATAAAATTACCGATAATGACAAGGCACTTATTGCGGTGCACTTAATATAACAAAGTTGTAAGAGTAGGTGCCGAACAGCCGAACAAGGGTCGGTCGATAATAAACAGCTTTCACGAGCGGTCGAAAAAATAGGGAAAGAAAGAGAAAAAGAGAGAAGAGAGAGAGAGAAACAAGGGAACAAGGAACTTGCATATTCATGATGCAGCAAGCAACCATGCAAGTGCCACTTTGTTGCCGAGATACAGAAGGACTCGCTTAAAAATCGGTTTAAACAGCCAAAGCATGCCGTGATCTTCGCGATTTTCTTTGATATTTCGAACGGGGGAAAGAAACGAGTATGTTTCCAGTATATCCCACGGTTACGAGGCACGCGTAAACCTGCAAACACATCCTGCAACCTGTCTTTCACGGTTTCCTTTGATACTTTGATTAGGTCCATTACCTCCCTTTTACCGAAGAAACGGGGAAAAAAAATCGGCGAGCTTTTATTTTCTCGAGTTCATTGTACTCCTGTGAGATTCTGCGGTCTTCGATATCGCGAATGCGACTTTCGCCCGCAACGAGGAGCGAAAGCAATTAGTCTCGTGGATCATCTGGCTAAGAGTATCGAAAGAACGGAAATAAATTTGCAAGTATAATTGGCCATTCGACTTTCGCAACATTGTTCGGTATCTTAGACGGCCTCTCTCCAGCCCTCGATAAGGAACGCAAAAGACTAAGTGTTTTTAAGGTGCAACGCACGGTCGCGAGATGGAAATAAATCTGCAACTCGGCTTCTAGCGACCTTTAATATTGCGAATCGGATCCTTACCGAGAATCAGGGAAAACGAAATATTTTTAAGGTTCATTCCACCACCGGGGAATATAAATAAATCCACAGCCGCGTTGTCCTGTGACGTGACGTTCAGGGCCTTTCATTTTTTCGACAGGACTTTCACTTCTACCGAGAAACCCAAAAAGAACCAGATATTCTCAAGGTTCATCCCTCGGTTGCGCGATGCAAATAAATCTACGACATGACTTTTGCAATCCTCGCTGATATTTTCAGCAATGATTTATCATTTCCAGGAGGAATCTCGAGGAATTAAATGTTTCTAAGGTTCGTCGCATAATCGCGGAGCGTAAATTAACGATTTATTCGAAAATTTAATCGAAATTTCGAACGTGATCATCGGCGAGAAATTTCAAGAAATATCTTCCAAGTTTCGTTACACCGTTACGGAATGTAAACGAGCCTATAAATGCAACTGGCTATTCCATCGTCGCGATCTTTCAAATTTCCTGCGCAACCTCAAACCCTCGAGGAGAGATGGAGAAAACGAAATATAATTTTAAGGTCCGTTGCACCGTTGCGGAATGTAAATGAGTCCATAAATACACCTCGCAATTTGATCGTCGCGATCTTTGAAATTTCCAACCTCAACCCCGACGGGAAGTTAAAGAAGCGAAATATTTTTAAGGTTCGCCGCGCCGTTGGTAAATAAACCAACAAACACAAATCCCGCAATCTGATCGTCGCGGTCTCGAGAAAAATTCTGTACGCAGCCTGGATCTTCGCTGAGAAATCGAAAAGACCAACTCTGCTTCGCGGTTCGTCCTTCCATTGTGCGTTGCGAATAACACCGCGAACGCGTCCGGTAATCTAGTCCATAAAGCTGCAAGACGATAAATCATCGCTGCGGATCTATAACTCCGCCTCTACTTCAAAAGTGCAACCACGCAGATGCGTCGCGGCGCAACGTGCGAGTGGGTGGCGAAGCTTCAAACCCGTTGGTGAAGATACTTCTGGTTGGTTCCGGACTGAACACCGAGAGGAAGAAAAAGGAGAAAAGGAGAAAAGAAAAAGGAGTAGAATACACAGCAGATGCAGAGGAAGAAGAAGAGGAAGGAGGAGGAAGGAGAAGAAAGAGAAGAAGCAGCAGCAGAAGGGATATAAAGATAAAAATTGAGGAAGACGAGAACGTTTCGATCCCGCTTCGCGGAATTCTCGGAATTTACAGGAATCCAATCGACAAAGTAAAGAAGAAAAAAGAAGGAGAGAAAATGTTACAACGGCCAAACGCGTTTTCCGTTGCAGGTTCATTAAACAGCCGGCCATGTTCTCGGATAAAATGGCATTTTGCTGCACGCGTATGCAAATACCGCGAAGAGAGGCTTGACTCCCATACGCAACATAGTTACCGTGGTTTTGCACGGTTCATTTATATTTACGTGACAAGCATAATTATGTTACACCAGATGGAACGAGTTTTCTGCGGCGAAACCACCGTCTCTCCTATCGATATCGGCCTGTGATATTCGCTTCTTTGTCGCTTGGAAATTGGAATTTCATTCGCTGCGAGCGCGAAGAGGATGCGACGACACCAGGAAATTATTCCTTTTGTCTCGATCCAGATAACCAGAGACCTGTTGTTACCAGCAGGAGGAATCGATCGTTAGATCTACTCGAGGTATCCAGGATTGCTTGGAAAGGCGATAAGTTTGCTACCTAGTTGGAGGTAAACGGGTTTCAGTTGTTGGGAATTTATCGAACAAGTTGTAATAGGGGAATTAGTTGAGTCTTGAGTGATAAAGGCTCGATAAAGTTTGAAAACTCTGACTCGCATTCCGACTGACGATGTATTTATTATCACGACTGGAAATGTATCCATGGTACTCTAATTTTCCATACTAAAAGCTTCAAATTTAAAACTTAGCCTAACTAGAATCTAAATATCAAAACAACAAACTGAAAATTCTAGATTAATCGAAATAAACTCTGGTCTCGGAATTTTTATTTTTATTAAGAACTTCGATGCGATGGAGGGAACGCGAAGAGGAAGAATAAGAGGAGGGAAATTGCGAGGAGATAAATTTGCGTCTGACAATGAAGCGTGCAACACTGTTGCGACGAGACGAGAGGATAATGCAAAGAGCGTAGCCTGGAAGAAAGTAGCACGGCGAATTGAAAAATTTGCCACGGACAGAAGATGAGACGGTAAAAAAATATTGCAGCAAGCAACATGGTGGTTGTGGAAGTCCAAGTGACAAGAGGAAACATGGAGTTCGTTATCGAGTCATTGCGATGGTATGCGAGCCACTTCGTTCTCTTCGTTACCGGCCAATAATCCCTGCCATCGGAGAATTTCGATCGAGCGAGGACAATTAATTAATTGGAAAAATTGCTCCAGCTTCCTTTCGAAATAAATCACGATAATTGAGAGTGCTATAGGCACACGCGCAGGATCCACTGCAACGGTGGATCCCTCTCGCTTTTTCTCTTCTTTTATCAGCTTTGATTGATCTCGTTTGACCAAAGATTGCAATTTTCAAACGATCAATTAGCCATCGACGATTAACTAATTACGCGAAATCGAATTATTAACCCCTTGCTCTCGACGATCTTTTGGTTATAGAATAATAGAAATTTACAAATTTTGTGTTATAGAACTCACGTTATTTTTTTCACTGGTAAATAAAGAATCGAAGAATAATTAACACGTAAAATTGTTTAATTTCGATATCTCGCATGTTGTTATATTATCTTAAATTTCATATATTCATTAATATGAGTGTTTAAAATTTCATGGTGACTGACAGTCGCTTCTCGAGTGCAAAGGGTTAACACTAGGTTTACGGACGTTTTTTGAAAATCTTTATGAAGATTCGGCAGATTTACGGATAAAGAGAACCACGTATTTTCTTAAGAAATAAGACCATGAGTTTAATTTGAAAACAATTACGATATTAACAAATTTAATATAAGTTTATTAAATCTATTAATATTGTATATGCAACTCACCCGTCAAATTAACGAGTCTCGTAAAATCTAGTGTTAACGATACATATCGAGAATCGAATTTGGTTCGAATTGCTTCAGAATAAATCATTCGAATCAAATCGTTCCCTGTTCGTGGTAAAATTCTTTTTAAAAATCTGTCAACAGCATTACTCGTATTTTAACCGATATTTCACTCTGCGACTTCTCATCTGTCACGATCAAACGTGTCAAAAAGTCCCTAATATGCCATCGACACGTCACCGAACGTGTCTGTCCATTAAAAGCGACGTGGCTGACAAAATTTATGCAGCGAGCTGGCAAAAAAAATTCCGAGAGGAATTACGGAAACAAGCAGATATACAGTAAAGCTGAAAAATAAGCGAATAGAAATAAGCAGTTTGGAAACACGTTACGATTACTCGTTTTTTCTCGCGGTTCTTATCCGAATCCGATTGGGAAACGGCGAACGAGAAATATTAGGAGATAAAGGGTCGATGCCTTTCGTGCTTATAATTAATTCTTACGAAAAGCTGGACTATGAAAGAACTGGAAATCGCACGGACTGGCACGATTCCGCCCATTCATAAGTTGACGGTGGCAGCGATAACGGGCTGATAAGCAACGGATTGGCTCATGCCTGGGCCCTCGTTTCTTATCGCCCACTCTCTGCTGGAATTCGTTACGATACGTGATCTACACGGCGCGAGTAATTCGTGTATCGTTTCTCCGAGAAATGCGTCGAATTTCGTAAGAAACGAAAAAAAAAGGGGAGAAAATCGACTCGAGCCTCGCGTGTTTTGAGACGTTTTAAAGCTTCGTGCTTGCGACCATTCAACGTTCCTTATTTTCGGACCATTCGGAACGGAAATTTGCGAGACCAGAGAAAGATTTAGAAACGGAATTATTTTTTGCCTTAAAAGATTTTGTACTCTCAAGCTCTTGACATTTCGTGAGTTTGACCATTTAACATTTTCTATTTCGAGATCTTAAGTTCGGAAATTTGCGAGACCAGAGAAAGATTTAGAAACGGAATTATTTTTTGCCTTAAAAGATTTTGTGCCTTCAGACTCTTGACATTTCGTGCGTTTGGCTATTTAACATTTTCTATTTCGAGATCTTAAGTTCGGAAATTTGAGGGATGAGAGAAAGATTAGAAAATGGAATTATATTTTGCTTTAAAAAATTTTGTACTCTCAAGCTCTTGACGTTTCGTGCTTTTGGCTATTTAACACTTTCTATTTCGAGATCTTAAGTTCGGAAATTTGAGGGATGAGAGAAAGATTGGAAAATAAAATTATATTTTGCTTTAACAAATTTTGTGCCCTCAGACTCTTGATATTTTGTGCGTTTGGCTATTTAACACTTTCTATTTCGAGACCTTTAAGTTCGGAAATTTGAGGGATGAGAGAAAGATTGAAAAATAGACATATTTTGCCTTAAATGATTTTGTACTCTCAAGCTCTTGACGTTTCGTGCTTTTGGCTATTTAACACTTTCTATTTCGAGATCTTAAATTCAGAAATTTGAGGGATGAGAGAAAGATTGGAAAATAAAATTATATTTTGCTTGAACAAATTTTGTGCCCTCAGACTCTTGATATTTTGTGCGTTTGGCTATTTAACATTTTCTATTTCGAGACCTCTAAGTTCGGAAATTTGAGAGATGAGAGAAAGATTGGAAAATGGAATTATTATATATGTGAAAGTTTCGTGTTTCGAGACCTTAGAGTCCGTAATTAGTCGAGAAATAAAAGGGAAATTTAAAAATAGGATTATTTATGCTCGCGTGAAACAAAAGAAAATTTATAGTAAAGAATATATAGGAAAAAACGGGATACGTTTAACGTCGCGTAGATTTTTACAGAACACTTGCATGGTTCAGGTAGCACTGACAATATTAGATGCTCTATTTGCGAACGACCCTCAAATTATTTTGAGCACCTTGCGACTCCTAATAACCTCGTACTTCAGAAATAACGCGTACTATCTACTCTATTCGCTATTCGCTTTTTGAGCAAACCTGCGTGAACCAATTTGAGCAGCGAATCGTTGTAATTCCTAGCCTAGAAAATATTCTAAAATATCCAGCTCAAACTAGAGCCAATCGATAACACACTCGCTATACAAACCAAAAACCACGAGCACGGAAATTAAAAAAGCAATCTTCGCAACGATTCGTGCAGAAACGAATGTCGCAATCGCTTTTACAAAACAATCCATAACCACATCGCGATGAAATTCGAAATTTTCTATAATAATTCGCATAAAACCCGTGTTCCAAATATTTCCGAGCAAAAACAAATTTCCACAGTCTTTATACGCGAATAATAATATCGCAATTGCTTTCGAATTAAACCAATCGTTTCTTTATAAAGAAAATACCTGGTTTCCATTAATTTAACGGTATATCCGTAGAAATAGATATAGAAAATCGTAAACCTAGTATAAAAACGCCTTAAGAACCGTTTCGCAAACGGTATAACTATCTGCTCATCTTTAATGGCTACCTAAACACAGCAGTCACGGTAATTTCATTGGTACCAGGAAGATAAGTAAATGTATTAATTACAGTTCCATCGAAATACGACGGTAATCTGTTTTTAAAAGCAGGTACACGTTTCCAGTAATCGCGAACAGGGAAATTCCGAGACACCCTTTTTGATTGTTACACGATTCCACCGTGTACCCTTTGCACTCGATTGTCAGTCGCCATTTATTTTAATACCACAACCTAAATGACGAATACGAAACGATAAATATATTAAGAATAACTATACACGAAATAACTCGATAACCTAACCCAAACACGTGCTTTACATTTTTCGTTTCATTGTTAAAAGCGTTAGCGAGGATATAAACATAAAAGAAAAGCTTCGAATTGTGTTGTTTACCACCAGAAAATTCTTCCAGCCGCAAAGGGTTAAAAATTGAATCAGACTTGTAATCGAACCGTGAATTATCCGAACAGAAGAATCTCGCGAAAGGAAATGAGACGAAGAGTCAGAAAAAGCACAGGTTATGACAATACAAGACTTGTATTTCACTTAAAATTCTTCCGACAGAGTATCGCGAGTGCTTTAGGGTAATATCGTATCGATTAACCCTTTACACTCGAGTGGCGACTGTCAGTCGCCATTTGTTTTAATACCACAACCTAAATAATGAATATGAAACGATAAATGTATTAAGAATAACTATACACGAAATAACTCGATAACCTAACTCAAATACGTGCTTTACATTTTTCGTTTCATTGTTAATAGCGTTAGCGAGGATACAAAGATATAAGAAAAGCTTCGAATTGTGTTGTTTACCACCAGAAAATTCTTCCAGCGCAAAGTGTTAAAAATTGAATCAGACTTGTAATCGAACCGTGAGTTATCCGAACAGAAGAATCTCGCGAAAGGAAATGAGACGAAGAGTCAGAAAAAGCACAGGTTATGACAATACAGGGCCTGTATTTCACCTAAAATTTCTCCGACAAAGTATCGCGAGTGTTTTAGGGTAATATCGTATCGATTAAAAATTGAATCAGAGTTGTAATCGAACCGTGAGTTATCCGAACAGAAGAATCTCGCGAAAGGAAATGAAACGAAGCGTCAGAAGAAGCTCTGGTTATGACAATACAAGACCTATATTTCACCTAAAATTTCTCCGACAAAGTATTGCGAGTGTTTTAGGGTAATATCGTATCGATTAAAACATTTACATCGTTAAGCAGAGTAATCCACACTCAATAACTATTGCTTACCTATTTTAAATTTATTTATCACACAACTATGTCAAAGAATAAGTATTCACACTATAGCATCATGTAGAATGATGTTCTTTTAATATATATACAATTTCTGGATCAAATATAAGTAAGAGTTCGTTTGTTACACTTAATTTCATTCAGAGTCATGGAAGATTCCCTTCAGAGTGATAATGCAAATGGGTTAATCCTTTGCACTCAAATGGCGATTGTCAGTCGCCATTTGTTTTAATATCACAACCTAAATAACGAATACGAAACGATAAATATATTAAGAATAACTATACACGAAATAACTCGATAACCTAACCCAAACACGTGCTTTACTTTTTTCGTTTCATTATTAACCCTTTGCAATCCTATATCGAGTGACTCGACATTGGTTAATTATTTCAAGAGATTTACACTTGAAAATTACAAAGCGTAACAATAGTGTAAATATAACTGATTTTTAATCGAATTTCTTTCTTCCTTTATTTATTTAAATAGCCCTATTTTTTAGTCTAAATAAATTCCAAATAATAAATTTAGAAACGTTGAGTCCTACTGGTAACAAAATTGAAATATAATTCGAACCTCAAATGATTAAAAGCTTTAGCGAGGATACAAAGATATAAGAGAAGCTTTCGAATTGCATCGTTCACCACGAAAGAAGAAAAATCACGAAGGGTTAACATCGGGAAATTTTCCCGCGCAGAAGTTTTCGCGATAAAGCTAGCGGAACGGTTGGCCAGCGTGGATCGGCTAATGAAAATTCTATCAGCGATGGACGTATTAATAATATTCCCGGCACGAACTCTCTCGGTGCATGAAACGCGGCAGAGAGAGAGCCGGAGAGGAAACGATATCAAAGGAAAAGGCTGGCCCCCGGCCGCGCTGAAAATAAAAGGTTCAACGTTCATCGACGCGGCCCGACGACAAGTTGCAAAGTTAATTAACGCATCGTGGCAGCTTGGCAGCAAAGCTTGGTTCCTAGCACGAAAAGTATGCCAGTCCGAGTAACCCAGGGCCAGCATAGCTGCGCGGAAACGTTTCGTCATCGCGATCCAAACGCGAGAGTGTTCGAGCGTGTGTATTTTCAGTGGACAGACCGAACGAACGCGTTTGTTGGTAAGTTTCAGACCGTCTCCGACAAATTTCCAATTTTCCTGCACTTGTCGCGCGTTTGAATTATGCGAGATTTCTGAAGTTAGTGAAATCTAGAGTAACAGACCCGATACCGATTTCGTATGGAGACTGTGCTTTACGACCTTCGCTCGACCATCGCTTGGCACGAATACATGTATTACTTTGTAGAATTGTAAATCTTCGTAGAATTGTAGATGCGATCGATCTGGAATCTGTTACACGCTCGTGTCGCAAGCGCGAATATTCGATTTTTCTTTCTACAACTCGTAGAAATATCATTTGCAGGAGAAATTACCGTTACCGCACACTTTTAACCCTTTGCGGACGAGAAACGAAGTTAACGATAGATCAAGTATATATTAATTAAAAATAACAAATCAAGGGAAATTCTCCGAATTAAAAGATATGTACAACATCGATGACAATGCTAAAATTATTTTTCGCTATATTCAAAGCAACTTTCACTCGAAAGAAATCGAAAAATTTCCACGTATATTACGACATGCGTCCGCAAAGAGTTAATTTGATGATCGTACTCAGAAACACACTTTTTTTCAACTGTTTATGACTGCCAGATGAATTCGAGTGTAAGTTGTACGTTTGGAAGTGAAAATTAACACATTTGACCACAGTTTTTCTAAAAAAATTCTCGACGGTTATAACCGTCATTTGCTCATCGTATCATTTTTACACTTCGTACTAACGCTGTTCTTTTTTTAATTGATTAACTCTTTGAGACATGGTGGGATTAAAAATGTCCCATCTTTTTGGTGGATGGTAATGCATGATGGGACATTTTTAAATCCACCTTGAAATATTTCAATAGCTGCAGTTAATTGATTTATTATTATCTTTTTGCTTTTCTATATTATGCGACACCTTTGTCAATAAAAATTTCCAATTTTGTTTAATTTAAAGCACGATCAATCTATTTCATTTTCTGAAATCCTGTGCCTCAAAGAGTTAAAAACATTTGCGGCAACGTGTTAGTGTTATCNTTGGTGGATGGTAATGCATGATGGGACATTTTTAAATCCACCTTGAAATATTTCAATAGCTGCAGTTAATTGATTTATTATTATCTTTTTGCTTTTCTATATTATGCGACACCTTTGTCAATAAAAATTTCCAATTTTGTTTAATTTAAAGCACGATCAATCTATTTCATAATTTGGATTATTTCACGGGTGAGATCGAGGTAGAATTTGTCGAAGCTCGATATCCCAGTTAAGAATATTCCAACATATTTTTCATATCCATAGAATTTTTTATTTTCCTGTTTCCGTGGATGTAATTAACGTGGAGTCGGTTAAGAAGCTTTAATAGCGAAGATTCGAGGCTGTTTCTGCTTTTTATCGTTTATGAAACAAACTCATTAGCATCGAAGCAGGCAGATTAGCACGAAGTACCAAAGTATAAAGCGTACTTGCATTATACCATAGAGTTTAAAATTCTTTTACGTAGACAGGTGAATGAGATCGGTGAGAAATCGACCGATGCTTAATGCGATAAACGCATTAAAATAGATAAAATATTCTGCAACTTTGGACTCGCGAATATTGATCGATAATCTACCGAAGATTAATATCGTTGTCGCGAATATTCGATTACGTGTTCTCGCTGCTATTTAGGAGATAAACCCGATTTCATCGTGGTATGAAAACACGAAGAACAAAATGCCCGATAAAACTACACAAGAATATCAAACAAAAACGGAGAAATAAAGGAGGAACTGTTCGAAAAGAAATACGCCTTTTATTTATAAACCTGTCGCTTAACCAGTTCAACGGAAATAAACACGCGCGTGAATCGGTGTATTTATCGTTAATAAAGTAATACGCTGGAGGAAAAAGAAAAATCAGACAGGCGACCAAGAAAGTTATTCGCGCTAATGATCTTGCGATTTACACCAGGCGAGGCAACCGAATACAGTTTTATGGGAATGAACGCGTGGTAAATCATAATGTCGCAGATCTCTCGATGTTGATAAAGTTGGCGTTTCGTGATCGCAGAATTTTTCCCGCGGTTAACCCTAGCCGGGATATCCGCGGTTCGTTCCCAAGTCGCAAGTCGTAACAAGCGGCACGTTAATTTAATCCTGCGAACCACGAGCAGGGATTAGCGCCACCTTGAACCCCTCTAGCTACTTAATTCGCCGGGTTTTAACGAACAGCCAGGGATAACGGTACGCCAGGCCACCGAATATCTTCGCGTCGTGGCTAATTAATTCGATCGATGCTATCTACTCGTACTTCGATCTGCAAACGTAGGAAACGATCCAAGCTCGCCTTCGGATGATGCAATCTCGCGTGTAGAATCGTAACGTAAGCACCAGCGAGCCATTCTTATACAACTTCCGATCGAATGTCACTATTTTCATTTTAATCATAGAAACACGTAGAATTTTGAATTTTTAATTAGAATTCTTCAATTGAGATCGATTATTCCTTACAACTCTAGATAAAAGCTCCAAACCTTCGATTTTCAGCTTAGAAGCTTGTGCGAAATCATCAAAACAGATTTTCCAGATGTCAGTATTTTCAGTTTAATCATAGAAACACGTAGAATTTAGAATTTAGAATTAGAATTCTTCAATTGAGATCGATTATTCCTTCCAACTCTAGGCAAAAGCTCCAAACCTTTCCATTTTCGGCCTAAAAGATCGCACGAAATCCTGGAATCCAGGTTTTTACAGATTATAATCTCATTCGTGGTCTTCTGAAATTATTCAGAATCAGAAATTTTCTAGATGTCAGTATTTTCAGTTTAATCATAGAAACACATAAAATTCTCCAATCGCGATCAATTATTCCTTCCAAATTTAGAGTAAAAGTTCAAAACTTTTGCATTTTCTGTATAGAAGCGCACGTAAAATCCTGGAATCCAGATTTTTTCAGATTATTACCCCACTCGTAGTCTTCTGAAATAATTCAGAACCAGAAATTTTCAGTTTAATCATAGAAAAATGTAGAATTCTCCAATCGAGGTCGATTATTCCTTCTAACTTTGAACAAAAGCTTCAAAATTTTCGATTTTCGGCATAGAAGCTCGCATAAAATCCTGGAATCCACGTTTTTTCAGATTCTTTATTATTTATTTTTCACTCGTAGTTTTTTAAAATTATCCAAAATGAGAAATTTTCTAAAAATTATCCGAAAATTCTTCAGGGACCCTCCAGAAAGTGCCCAGAAATTCGCGCTCGAATCACGAGAAAGTTAAATAAACCAACTTCGAGATAAGCGAAGATGGATTCTTTCGCCGCGAAAATACTCCGATTCGAAATTGGAAATAAAAAGGAAAATAGAAGGAAGAATAATGAAAAATAAGTGGAAACGTAGTGAAGGTTGCCTTTAAAGGCGACGCGTTTCGTGGCACGTAACGAAAAGTCTCGCACCGCCATGGCGGACATTGTTTTCTCACGTAACAGACTTCCGGTCGCGCGTATCGGCGCAGGCACCGATATCAAGGAGCATGGAATAAAAATGAAATATTTCGTACGATGCAGAGATGTATATATAGATATATGTTTACGAGTTAGCCAGGCTTTTACGATTTCTGCACCAGTCAACGACTTTCCACTGTCGTCGACGACGAAGGCGGGAAAGGAACGCAGGGAAATAGAAAGAGAGATAGGAACGGCGTTGCTAGAGCAAAACCGTTTGAAAGAACGTCAACAGCTGACTCACGAGCGAAGCGTTATGTTAACCGGACCATAATTAGATGGACATGACGTTGTAACCTCGTGCCGAAACTTTCCAGCTCGGGAATCCGCCCGGAACATTCTTCACCGCGGCCATTTTGTTTTTACTTCGCGCTCTTCGTCGCCGGTGCACGCTCGACCACGAATAATTCACGATTTTATCAGCGACAGAGCATACAGTATACAAAATTACCTCGAATATTATCCGGCATCGTCACGAACCGTGGACGAACGAAAATTTCTAGACATTTATAATCTTTGAGAGAAATATTTCAATTAGAGTACCACAACGACGTAATACTAAGACATAATTAACTGAAATTCACGAAGACACGAAAAATAGAGATTTATCTATTGG
>NIJG01000055.1:1431882-1453412 GCA_002201625.1 Euglossa dilemma | reverse complement strand
GATTATGTTTCATTTTCATAGTGAAAAATTAAGTGTCTTACTCGCAACTTTGTATTTTCCTAATTAATAAAATACTCGAGTTAAAAAATTTCTAACGAATTGAGTTAGTACGCAAAAGATTATGTTTCATATGCATAGTGAAAAATTGAGTATTTTATTCGCAACTTTATATTTTCCTAATCAACCGTTTGAGTGCCACGCGTTTCTGCTGTTTCCTCGACCAAAAAAGTGTCAAGGAGTGTTTTTTCTGTCTTATTCTCCGATTAAAATGCCAATGAGCGTTATTGCGCTATTTGAATTCAAATGTTAGATTGAAATTAAAATTCATTCTATTACCAACTGTCTCGTTATTTTATTTTTGCGTCGGTCTGCTTTGCAGCCTAGAGAACTGGCACTTATCGAGCGAAATAGAAGCGCAAAATCGCTCCTTGGCACTCAAACAGTTAATAAGATACTCGACTTAACAAATTTCTAACAACTTAAGCTACTACGCAAAAGACTGTGTTTCAGGCCTGTTGTAACCAAGAAATATTCCATTTTCGAACGAGTCTCGATATGAAACGAAATTCCTGAAAAAACAAATCCCTCGAATTCGAATCTACTCTCGCAGACAGATCTCGAAGCGACCTTAATTCTCTCCACCTGTACCAATTCGTCACGAAATTCCAAACGGCTCTCTCGATTGCTTCCGACCTACATACAGCTACTCTACCTTAATTCGCTCCACCTTACGCGTACCAAGGAGACCGATATATCCTTCTAATAATTCCATCAAGCATTTTCATTCGTCGAACAGGCGTTTCGCGCGGCAAGAATTAGAGCGATTCGAATGGAACTGGCGAGTAGTACCCCGCGGCTACGTTGATCACACGGAGCGCGCCGCGACGATAATTGACCGCCATTTTCGCCGTCCTTGAACGTCACAATTTCCTTTTCCATGGAAACCGCGACGGCCTCCTTAGACGACCGGCTGCAGCGCCGGCCGCGGCCTCCGTGCGAGGAAATTTCCACTTTTCCGCCGGACGAACACGGAACAGCACGGCCAATGGATATTTCCACTGCGCCACTTTCGTTTTCGAGCCGATTAGTTCGTTACCAGTGGCGGCTGCCTGATAACGCGAATACCACGCGTACTACAGACCGGGAGCAAAGTCGCCAAGCTATGAGAACGCGGCTGTACTCTCGGAACTACGACTTTTTCCTCGCTCGATACATCCGCTGTTGCAAAGTCTACGCTGTGAAAAATATTATAATATTTTCTTTGTATAATATTCTATATTTCATATATAATTTTTGTGGTATAAATAAATACAACAGAGACGTTGATCGTAAACGAAAAGGACGGGACACCTTTTTGAAACGCATCGTATATTTATTTTTCATTCATAAAAGAAACGACGCGATTAAGATTAATGGAAGCCGAGGAAATTGCATCACGGTGGCCGCGATAACGTTATCACGGCAAGGTATCCGTTACGTATGTCACAATCGTTGCGTCAAATCCTTCGAATCAGTCGGCGTTACGTAAACG
Organism: Euglossa dilemma; assembly: GCA_002201625.1. Taxonomy (NCBI): domain Eukaryota; kingdom Metazoa; phylum Arthropoda; class Insecta; order Hymenoptera; family Apidae; genus Euglossa; species Euglossa dilemma. Next base: position 1,451,881 of record NIJG01000055.1, on the reverse strand, counting down.
TTACTGCGCCTCCCGTTAGAAACGGACCTTTAGCGTTTTATCGCGTTCACCTGCAGCTCCCCGATAGTTTTACCGACCGAGTGGTTACCCGCCCAAATAGCGCCCCCCACTACGCGTGTCGAGTTACGATACTAACGAGATCGACTGGTCCGTCGCGACAACGACGACGACGACGACGGTGACAGGCACGCGGAGCCCTTGCGACTATACGTCGCGTCGTTTTCCTTCCACCGCGTCTCGATGCTTTTCCTCTCGCGATCGTTATCGAGTTCCGGGACGCCGGCGAGTTGGTACGCCTGTGTTTCTTTTTCACCGTTCGCAACACGTCGCCGTTATTTTTAGACCAGAGACTGATTACCGGAGGCCGAGATAATGGGGACGATCGGACGTAACGACGCAAGTCCATGTTTTGTGTTTACAGTCGAAAATACACGGGAAAGAGCTTGGCTGAACGCGACGTGACAGCAGCATTTGCCAAACAGGCGAGTCACTCTTTTATCTTCGGATTACGTAACCATTTCACCACGGTCTTCTTTCCGATGACCGAAATTTCGCGTGCTTTTTTTCCCTCCTCGTCGCAGCTCTGTATTCGCTCGTGATAGATCGCGTTTCGGCCCGGTCGGCCATCTTTGTTTCGCTCTCGAATCGAATTCTGGCAGTTAAGGATAACGGCAGCTCGATAGGACGATTCGCGATAAGAATTTCGTTCATGGAGATAGCTCTCTCTCTCTTTACCTACTACTGTAAGATAATCATACTGACGGGAGTATCGTTGCGTCACTGTATTTTCCCGTTCGGTTACGATCCTCGTAAATCGCGTTTAGCTTTAACACGCGGTCACGTGTCCCTCTCGGTTTTTCGCCTCGCGCTGCGAAACGAGTGCCATAAACAATTTAACGAGATTAACAATCGTACACGCGCGGCCCGCCATTCTTTTATCCTGCCCATCGTCGAAATTGAACGAGCAGTTAATGTAATTTATCGCGCGGCATTAATTCAACGCAGCCGCGCGCGCGTTCGGGTATCTTTCGTTGAAAATTTTACGATCTCCGTTATCAGCGTGCACGCTCGCCCGTAATAATTTCGTTGCATAATTGATTAATTAATCGGATCTTGTTTACCAGCGTTCGTTTACCGCAAAAATCCCTCTGCCGGTTACCCGATTAATTGTTCGCAGTCTGTTTACGCGTAATTAATGCCGCAGCGATTTCCGAACGCAGTTCAGCTCGCGCGCGCATCGCCATCGGCCGTTCCGCGAATCGCGCGCACAGCTCGCTTGCTTATTTGCGTTCAATCGCTTCCGACTAATCGAATGTCACGGCGAGCGGTATACACAATGTGTTTCTCTACGCACACGTGGTAGAGCGTAGCGTGTGCGCGCGCGGACTTCTTCCACGCGTGCAAAAAACCATGTCGGCATCGAGCACCAGAGACAAAACATTGTTCGCGAGATACCGCGCGCGCGGTACAAGTGTTGCAACGTTAGAATTGAACACTTCCTTGCCGGCACGTGACAGATGTATCTCGTGCCTGGCAAAACCCGTCGCCTTCGCGCGAAAAAAAAACAAACCGTTGTTTAAAAAAAAAAAGCGAAAAATCGTAAATTTATAAATCAGGATAAATTTCTATTCGGGACTCTCGATCAATAAGATTGGACTTTGACGTTCTTACTTCTAAACTCTAATAGTTTTTCTTTTTTTTAATTTGTAGAGTCTTGAGATTGATATCTGAAAATATCCAAACTTGTGGAATAATACTTCGAAGTAAAATCAGCGACACTAAATATTCGAATTAGAAATTTACATATTCGATATTAAGTTATTCGGAAAGTAGTTCGTTTTCTCCCAACAAAAGACTTAATTGTATATTTTTGCAGTCAACTTCACGCTTAAGCCGAATAAAAAAAAAAAAAAAGGAAATGATTTTCCAAACAATCCAAAACGTTTAATCGTTCTCAAAAAATGTTGTATTCGTCGAGTTAGTTTCTATTAAGAGTATAGAGGAAAATACAGTTTCTATTTTAAATATTTCTGAATGAACTGGAAACGAAATCTACCTCTATCCGCTGATCCACTTTTATTTCGTTCTATTTGTTTCGCACGTTCTAGTGATCGACTTTTTCTCGCACGCATACGAGTTAATTCCTGCTGCCTACCGAAATACGAAATTAACGTCGGAAGAAACGAACTCCCGTAACCCAAATATTTAATCGTGGAATTATTATCGGGGCGGCTTTCATCGGAAAAAAAAAATCATCGTCTAGACGCCGGGGAACAAATAACATTCTCTTCGACACACTTTGGCCGACACGCAATTCGAGCGGGTATGGGACACGGTCGCTTGTTGCGCGCAATTATCGCGGAAACCGTTCGAATCGCCGGCTAAGGAACGTGCTCGAACTTTTCACGCGCCAATACTTACGTGTCTCATAGATACGTACATTCCTGGCCGCGAAGTGGCTGCGTGTCGTTCGTCCTCGATGATGACGATGATGATGACACGTCGATAACACAATCACTAACGGAGCACCACTGCCGTGTGTCCCACATTACTCGGCATGCCGATAGTCCAAAATCACTGCATAAATAACGAAAACACGCATAAAGTGAGGAAAAAAGTATGTAAACAATTTTTACTCGTAGACACGCGCGCATACAGAGGTATATACAGGTGTATACGCGCGCAGGAAAGCAAGTCGGATCGATGTGTCGTGTAACGCGACCGATTACAAAACACGCGACCACAGGCTAATTCTCTTTTTCTACGTCGTCGCTTAGCCGGAACTTTCTCAAGGCTTCGTCAGCGGGAGATTTCACAAGAGACACGCGGCGGCGTTCGCCCGATACACCACGAAATCCCGTCCTTTTCCTTCCGACACACTGCGCCCCACGAATTTATTTAGGACAAAGGCTGCGTGCGCGCGCGCGCGCGTTCCTTCCTTCCTTCCTTCGACAGACGCGACGCGACGCGATGATTCGTGGCCGCTTCTAATGCGTAGTTAGCACCGCGGACCCACGGGGAAATAAAAGAACGGTTCGAAGAGGAAGGAAAGACAAAGAACCACTCGGCGAAGGTTAAAGCGCCGAGACACCACCGCCGCGGACGGCCACTGCGCGGTCCACGCGCCGCTTGTTTACTTTATCCCACCTTCGAACAGGTTGTTGATACGCACCTCCCGATCCATTCGCGTTCGCGAAAGAAAAGAATTTCGATTCGCCGGACGAGATCGATAAACGTATTTTCTCGTTCAAGGTAGAATTTTTCGAACGGTGGAGAGTTTAAATCGAAGGCACGGATTCACGGCGAACGAGAAACGTCACGGGCTGAACGAGTACACTAGACACCGTTCAAGGCGACCATGTTATCGTCACTGGCACGCCTCGGGTTGCTTTTTTTAAACGCGACACCGTAAACTTCGCGGTATTCACGCGCGACGCGTTCAAAGGCAGGCACGCGTGTGGTACACGCGACACAACAAACGCGACTCGACGCGTTCGATCGTGCGAGAACGCGTAATTCACTTGCAGCGCTAAGAAAGAAAACTCGCGACGGCCGGTAGGGGAACGCCGGAAGGGAGGGGGTAGAGAAAGGGTGGACACTAGCGCGAAATTCCGTGTTCCGAAATGCTGCGAGTTTTCCAAACGGCGGAATACGTGCGGGATTATAGGGGACGGGTTGGCGAGCCCGAGACGGAGAAAAACAACAGAGAACACGCGGGACACGTGCCAGAGAGACAAAAGGCAGGGAGAGACACGTATAGACGGAGTTTCACGAGGAACGGACGTAAAGGAGGAACCGGTCGGTAGGAAACTATAATTGCGACGCACGACGTGAGACCGTTTTCTTTCCCGTCGCCATTATCGAGTGATAAGAAAAAGAAGGGTTGCCCGAAGGGCGGAGGGGGGCGCGAGGGAGAGGGAGGAACCGAGTGCACCGGTTGGGCTAGAAGAAGAGAAAGGTGGAGGTCGGAGAAAGAAAGGAGGAGAGCGAGAGAGAGTACGCGTGCTAGAGAAAGAAAGGCTGTTGCTGCTGCTGCTGGCCGCGTCCCGTATTGCGTAGTAAGCGCTTGAATGGATTACGTCACGCGCCAGAGGCAAGCGCAAGAGGGTAAAAGCGTCGCGTCAGACACACAACACACCGCTCCATACTGTATAGGGGATTTGTTTGTTTCATCGGTTGTTGCGCGTGTCCAGCGTGCGCGTTTTGCACGGAGGACTTCGGCCCCGACCTCGGCCGTTTGTTTTCCGGTCACCGACAGGGCCCCCGGGCCGCCAGAGAAACCAGCCACGCACCTACCGCCACCATATGAAACTCTACACGCTCGCATGCGCAGCATCGTTTACCATTCGCGCATATTCGTGTGACAGGATGCCGTTTTCCAGCGTTTCTCGTCCACCTTCGCGGCCGCGTGCCGAGAAACGATCGATCGCGAAGATACGATACCAAAGGAGATTCTCCCGCGACGAATCCTGCACGTTCAACGGGCCATAGAACGTTCGTCGACACGGGGGAACTCCCGCGTTGCTCCCCACGTGTTTTCGCGATCGAACAACAGTCAACTTCTCTCCCGTCCTCGCCTCTTTATTCTATCTCTCCTCCGCTACTTCTCTCTCTCTCTCTCTCTCTCTCTATTCTCCTCTTTCTACCTCTCTCTCGCTCGCTCTCTACCTCTCTCCGTCTGCCTCCTTCTGTCTCCGCTACGACGTCGGCTCAAGTGTCCTCTTTTGTTTCTCATCCCGTCTCTCATAGACTCTTCTTTCCCTTTCTCGCCCGTCCGCATACGTTTCACCACGCAAACGAGTTGCCGAGTCACGCCGAAAACTGGCACCGTGTTCCACGTGGGTAAACGTGTCCTTTCAAAACACCACGAGCCTCGCCACCACCGCGCACACGTTACATTCCAACGCGCATAGCGCATTTACCTCTCGATTGTGCTCGCGTGTCCCGCAATTGGTGCTCTGGCCGCCTCTCGTATCGCCTTCGCACACACGGGCCGATTCGCGACTGATGCCGGGAGAACACTCGGTACGAGGCAGCCCTCAGAAACGCAATAACAGAACGCACACCGACATTCTGACGAACGAGTCAGCTGGTATTGATCCGATCGTAATCGAGCGCCGACTTGGCCACGGGTCACGGACGTAGAAGCGTCGTGGAAATACTAGTACCCTCCTCGTGTCTCCACGGGAATCCGACTCATGCGCCGCCGTTCGTGCGGAGCCCTTAACTAACATCAGTACCGTACTCTGCCACGCGCAAGCCCCTCCTTCGGCCGTCTGGTTTCCGCCAATATCGGTCGACGTTTATTCAGGAACGTTTCCACCGTAAAGTGATTAAAAGTGCGCACGGTTCTACCACCGTCTAGATCGTTCTTTCTCCAACTGTTCTTTCCAACGGAAGAACCAATACTCTTTTTGTCACAGTGATTCGGAAATACGATTAAAACGGCCAATTCAACGAAGACCAGTGCTGATAGGTTAAGTTTTGATGGGTCGTCTCGAAGTACTGAGGCTGGCATGCTTCTGTGCCGAGGGGAAAATAGATATGTGTGTTGTCAGTGTGCACGTTGTTCCGTAGGTATTCGTAGAAACTTGTTTTTAACATTTTTCGTCCCGTTGTGTACATCGTTTTTTTTCTCTCCGACATATCGTAGTAACGTCTACTATTTCTTACGCTCCTCTCTACGAAGGTCACGTGGTACGAAAATTATTCGCAGATTAATTTGTTTACGGTGTGATTTTTTATTTAGTGTTTTTTCCTTTGTTTTTTTAAAGGTTACGTAATTCGCGTTGTTCTTTTCGCGTTTAACGGGATCCAGGTAGAATCGATGTCACTCGGATTAACGTTTAGTCGAATTAACGGAAGTAAAATGTGAGGAAGAGAAGGAAATTAAAGCGGAATTACGTTGTTCGAACGACGGATAAAGAAGTCGCGACTGTTTGTTAACTTAATTTTTTTTCCACATGCTCGGGCTTCCGTTTCTTGCCGCGCACGTGTTCACTCTGCCTTTCTTTCCGTTACAAACCAGACAATCAAACATTACACACTCATACCAACTCGAGGATTCCACACTCTCTTACCAGGCATACCTACCAACTTACGAAAATTACATTCTCTAATATATGTAAACAAAGAAAACTAGTTTCTTTTGCATATTTGTAAACAAATATTTACAAATAACTCTACGGACATTGCTTACAATGTTTTGTAATCGTTATCGCCTTTTTTGTTTTGTCAACGAACCGTATAAAGTTTTCATTTTGTCGTTTCAAAAAAATTCTTTTAATACATTTTCGAACGGAGTAAATTGCCAGTTTAGAACACGAATTTACGAATCGTTTGATCTACACATGCGCAAATGCTGTGTACTTAAGATTTCAAATGCACTCGCTGGTTCGCCATAACGACAGTAGCTAAGAAAGAAATCTGTCGTACCCATTTTTTATTTTCCGTTGATACTATCGTTTCCTGCATTCTCACCTTGATTAATCATTTTTCTCTTCAATTATTCCTTTTATTAGCCAAAAGTGTTTACGAAAAATCCGCGTGTTTATTTCAATCGCGATAGAAGCGACGAATATAACTGTTAAGTTTTTAGGAAAATAGCTTTATTACAATCGTGAGATTTTTATATTAAAAGTCGATAAAATACAGATACCATAGGAGGCGTTAGACGTATCAAATAAATACATAATAAATTCACAGACGACCTACGACACTCGATAATTCAGTCTAGTCGATTTTCTTTTTAACAACTTGTTTCGATATAGTCCTCCAGCACAATTTCTTCAGCCCGCAAACGAGCAGCGTGAACGTTATCGCGTAAAATATTGCCACGTCAATGGAATAATAGTGAATAACACCCATGTACCTGGAACAAATTGATATAATTAATACCCGAAGTATACTTAAAGTTTACACGCAGGTACCTTGGAAGAATATTAACACTTAGCCGACCGATCGGGTAGATCTACCATTTTGACCTGAGGAACCCTTCTTTCTCTATAGAACTTCTTATTTCTATAGAGTACAACATAATTATAATTCCATGCACTAATTTTTGAAGTTTTTTATTACCCATTATTACGGCTCTTTACATTCGGGATTTCCGAAGGTGCCTCTACNTTATAAACTTTTATCACATTAAAGGATCTTGACGAAAGTATGCTAGGTAACGCGGCGACAGCCCCGCCTCGTTTTTCGTCCTAGAGTGGACGATATTTTGTGTAATCATAAAAAAATTTGGACTTAGAAAAGTTTATTTAAACTCTTAAAACTAAAAGCTACAGTCGAGATAAATCGTATTACTACGACTCCCGCTTTTAAGCTACTGACGAGATAAATCGTAGTACTACGATTCCCGCTTCTAATACTAGATTTACGGGACCCGTCAATTCGGCGGATGGGTTGCTTCAGTTATACGATATTAACAGATTTAATTAACATATATTAAGTCTGTTAATATTGCGATTGTTTTCAAATTAAACCCATCGTTTATTTTTTAAAGAAAATATGTGGTTTTCTTTACCCTAAATCTGACGGGTGTCCGTAGAAATAGGTATACAAAATACCCCCGTAAACCTAGTGTTAATGTGTTAATTTCGAATTTTGTATAAGCAATACGTGATATCGTTGAACGAAATTGTTACCGTAAGATATAATTGATCACATAAATAATTTTCGGACGTTTTTTATTTCAAATAGCGAATATCAGTCCGTGCTACCTCAGAAAAATGCGCGGTGGAAAGCGTAGTTTGGCTTTCCCGATCGCCGTGGAAACTGTACAGGTCTCTGTAGCGCGTGTGGTCGGCTAAGTGTTAACTTACCTCGTGGAACTTTTCAAATGTTCAGCTCCCTTGTGCTTCGCAACGTGTTCCACCCACCAGGTAGCCAATTTTCTAGGGTTAATTGGCAACTCTCGCAGCAACGTGCTCCTCTTCTTAGCTGCTGCTCGATACGAATTGTTGTGAACTGCGGTTACCTTCAGGATCCCTTCTCGCAAACTCCCGATGGACACCCTTGCCAAGTCCATCACCAGAGCGTAGCCCAATTTTTCTACAAAAGTCGCTCGTTAAACTCATGCTCTTCGAAAAAGTAATCTCCCCTTAAATCCCTTCAAATCCTCGTTGAAAGGATCATTCGATTACTCTCGTCTCAAATTTTACATGTTAGAGATATCCATGGTCCCTGGAACCCTTAATATCTCGCCAAGGATTATCTGCATAATTCTTTTATCCTCAACGACTAATCCTCCACCTTGACACTCGCGATTCACGATCGGACCGAGAACAAATTCATACCCACCGATGCCAACTGGCAAATTATGGTCGTCAGAAATCTAGGTATCAAATAGACATCGATTCGAGAAATTATGTAATGGGGTAAAGCACGAAATTTATGGATTCGCGTCACATTTTCATCCGTTTTGTTTAAAAAAAGAATTACTTTCGTCGTGGAGGAATTCGATAAGTTAAATTCACGGGATAGCGAGATGAAGTGAAAACTTTTGGGAACTCACTAGCTTCATTCGAGAAACTAGTTATTTCAAATTTCAATTGACTGATCGAATATCAATCGTCAGAAATGACGATTCCTATCGATTCGCGTCACATTCGTCCATTTCGTTTACAAAAAGAATTACATTCCTCGTGGAGGAATTCGATAAGCTAAATTCACGGGATAGCGAGATGAAGTGAAAAATTTTGGGAACTCACTAGCTCGGTTTGAGAAACTACTTACTTGAAATTTCAATCGACTAATCTAACATCAATCGTCAGAAATAGCGATTGCTATCGATTCGCGTCACATTTTCATCCTTTTTGCGTGGACGAATTCGATAAGTAAAATTCTCGGGATAGCGAGATGAAGTAAAAAATTTTGGGAACTCACTATCTCGGTTTGAGAAACTAATTACTTCAAATTTCGACCGACTGATTGGATATCAATCGTCAGAAGTAGCGACTGCTATCGATTCGCTTCACATTTTTACGTTTTGTTTGAAAAAGGAATTTCTTTCCTCGTGGACGAATTCAATAAGTTATATTCACGGGATAACGAGATGAAGTAAAAAGTTTTGGGAACTTACTATCTCGGTTTGAGAAACTAATTACTTCAAATTTCGACCGACTGATTGGATATCAATCGTCAGAAGTAGCGACTGCTATCGATTCGCTTCACATTTTTACGTTTTGTTTGAAAAAGGAATTTCTTTCCTCGTGGACGAATTCAATAAGTTATATTCACGGGATAACGAGATGAAGTAAAAAGTTTTGGGAACTCACTAGCTCGGTTTGAGAAACTAATTACTTCAAATTTCGACCGACTGATTAGATATTAATCGTCAGAAATAGCGATTGCTATTGTAATTCGCGTCACGTTTTCATCCTTTCTGCGTGACGAATTCGATAAATTAAATTCTCGGGATAGGGAGATGAAGTGAAAAATTTTTAGAACTCACCAGCTTGAGCCGCGTTTCCATCATGGTCGCAGAAGACCGGCAAGACGAGGGTCGGAGCACCGTGATAAGCTGCCTCGTGCAAAGACAGAAGTCCACCGTGCGAGACGAACGCTCGAAGCTTGGGGTGGCCCAGCAGCTCTTGCTGCGGCCACCATGCCGCCGTTCTCACGTTCGATGGCAGATCTTTGATCTTCATGCCTTCCCATTTCCACACGACGTTGTACGGGAGCGTGGCGAAAGCTGCCACGAAGATTTTTCGGAGCGCTTCTGGCATGCCGGACGCACGGACCGACGAACCCATCGAAACGAAGATGAAACCTACGACACGTTTCTATCATCATCGCGACGAACTAGTTTTAGCGACCAATCAAACGTGGCCTGAAACTGGCCCATTGTCCGCTGGATTGTTTGTCGATAGGGTTGTAGAAGAAACGAGTAATCGTTACAGAACGGTGAAATTAATCCTAAGAAATTTATTCTCCGCTGTTCTTCCTCCGTTATAGCTACCTGAAGAGTATTTGGGTCTCTTCGTTTATATTTGTACTTTAATTGCTTTGTATCCTTTCCCTATACATTTACAGCTTAATTCTAGAATATCGTCTATTTTCGCGGACGAAAAGTCTGGTCCCAAGCTTCTATTCTTCTATTCAATCACTAAAAACAGTATAATTGCTTCGACAGGACACTGATGACTCGTTTCAAACTTTGTCCAGGTGTTAAAGATAGAATGACTTCTCCTGACAGATTTAACACTGATTTTCATTCGGATTGATACGCAATGATACGTTTCTATTTATTTCTATCGCGGGATTTTATTACTTTATTAATACCAGACTTTACTACCAGACTTTATTACCGGGAGTTTATTATTACCTGTCGACGCTACGTTCAGACAGACGTTGTAGATCTAACGTCGAACGTGAGACATGGAAATCCCCGTTACGCAATTCGAAAGATCGTTTAACTGCCAATTTACATCCCATGATCTGATCTATTATATCCGTTATTGATCGGAACCCGAGGCGACCATTCTTCGTATGCCAGAATCTAGGTTGTAGACTGCGTTGCATCATGTACCGGCTTATATGAGATCACGATCGATAACGCGCATTTATAATCCCCTTTGTTGCCACTTCTAGACTGCGAAAATTAGAATTCGAACACTCTCTCGAGGTTCGCACGGCGGAGAAACGCTAAATATCCTTTAACACATTGACTGCCACGCTACTTTGTAAGAAAATCTTCGTCAGGCCACGCACGATGCTCTACAGCGCTCTTTTCAGACTGAAGTTCGAACATCGGCAAGTTTCTTAAGATCATTGTCGGGAGTAGTGACTACTTTTATCTATCGGAATGACTTTGATTCTCTTCCTTATCGGTTCGAAGGAAGCTTTTATTCTTTCTCCACGATTTTCCAGCAGTAAAAGCAAACCCTGTATCTAATTATTGGTCGAAAAGACCATTATATAATTTTCCTTTACCTCGTACTATTATGTCACGAATGAGATTTCAATTACTACTTAGAAACTTTCATTTTGCTGATAATATGTGTACTGCCCCTGAAAATCGACTTGGAAAAATACCTCAGCATTTTGATAAACTTCAGAAAAAATATCAAGAAATGTTCACGCCTGGAGTAAACATTGTCATCGACGAAACGTTGATTCCATGGTGCGGAAGACTCATTTTCAAACAGTATATACCGAATGAAGCAAATAAATACGGAATTAAATTATTTAAATTATACTCGAGCGAAGGATATACGTGGTCAATGAAAATTTACTCTGGAAAGTCTGCGGACGGGATTAGAGAAACGGGATGGCACACAACGTATGTCTACAACTTGCAGATAAACTATTCTATAAAATAATTCTATTTCTATAAAAATAAAAGACTCCATACGGACCGATCAAAGGCACGAGCAAATGTTTAAAAAACCACAACTTTTTTCCCAGATTGCTCTAATCAACTTCAACTTTGTATGGGTTGTTTTAAAACATTCCATTGAAATAATTTTTTAAAAACAAGTTTATGACAATTCAATCGTCTCATATTTTGTGAAATAACTTTTGAAATACCTAACAATCTACCTTGTAAGCACTCAAATAAGCGTCACTCGAATACGGGTGACATGGCAGTCAACGTGTTAACGCGCCTTCCACGTGTCTCAGCTTTCTCCGTTCGATGGACAACGGGTAGCAATGGACGGAATCAACGTAATTTCCTACTAACGACGCCGGTCGACTTAGAATATCGGCTTACCGCGTTGCAAGAAGGTCTCCAAATCGGGACTGAGCTGAGTGGCAGGCTTGCAGTGAAGGCACGCGACATTCACCACGTTCGCCAAGTAAGGCACCGAATCAGCCACGCTGTAATGACTGTTCTGCAATGTCAGGGGAATCTCCGTGGTCAGGTCTCGTACGTCCGGCAACTGGTTCCCTGTGGGACGAGACTGTTCCAGAAAAAGCGAATCATCAGCGAAGGGAATCGGCCGAGAGTAAAGGATCTACCTAGATACTTCCTCAGAACCGGTTGAAGATAGCCGCTGATCATGATCCAATGCATTATCCTCAGGGTAACGAGGCAGGCAGCGTTCAAAATCCTTTGAAGGAAGTTCATGTCCTGTGTCAGCGATTTCCCGAAGTACGGTGTGACGGACCATGGCGATGGGTTCCCTTGCCGACTTATGGAGCCGCTGTACAAGGCCACCTATGGTGAAATATCCAACGATCGGTAATTCGAATTGCGTCGGGATTAACCCCTTGCCTTACGATTTATTTTAAAAGCGACACCAAGGTCGTTGGATGAGCGTTCCAAACTGTACAAATCGCAAACTTCCTATGATTTGTATACACACGTGCGCGGTACAATTAACTTTGCGAGATGTTTGATAAATAATTACGATTAGTTGATTATTAAACAAAGAAAAAGATTTATTCTTGCAAATTGGCCCAATAGGCTTACGACTTCTCTGAGGCGTCGTTGTAAGCTAAAGAGTTAACACCGATGAGGGATATTCTCTTTGTCCAAGGGGAAAGGTAACCGGGTTAAACGTGGACCTAACTTTGCGTTTGCTCCAACCATATTTCGACTTTTTAAAGATTCACGAGAATACCGAGCTTTTTGGTCTGAAAACGAAGTAATTTCAAGGTTGCTTCGTGAAAAAAAAAGAAACAGGAAGAATTAAAGGAAGCAGAATATAACGAAGAATTTTAATTAACGATTTTTTAAATCCGTCGTTGATTGAAAATTGTATAATTTTGGAAAATGGATCGGTCAATTTTGTCGTTGACTTTGAAATGCATGGAAATCTACAAATCTAAAAATTTGTAGAGTCTTGAGATTGATATCTCAAAATATTCAAACTTGAGGAATAATACTTCGAAGTAAAATCAGCGACATTAACACTAGATTTACGGGACTCGTCAATTTGACGGATGAGTTGCTCCAATTATACAATATTAATAGATTTAATCAACTTGTATTAAATTTGCTAATATCCTAATTGTTTTTAAATTAAACTCATGGTCTTATTTTTTAAGAAAATACGTAATTTTCTTTACCCGTAAATCTGACGGGTCTCTATAAAGATAAGTATTCAAAAATGTCCGTAAACCTAATGTTAAATATTCGAATTCGAAATTTACATATTAAATATTAGGTCGTTCGGAAAGTCATTTCGTTTTCTCTTAACAGAGGATTTAATTGTATTTTTTTACAGCCAGCTTCACACTTCAGTCGCATAAAAAAAAAAGAAAAAACGAAATGACTTTCCGAATAACCCAATAGATATTTGGATAGCACGAAGATTGGACGAATTATTACCGTGTTTAACATAATAGTGGGCACATCTTCGCCATGAAGAACCCCGAGAAGACACTCGGGGAAGGCTCCATCGACAACCGCGATGTCCCATCGAGCATGAGGATCACCTTCGGGTCTTCTCAGCCAGGATACCGATGATTCGTCGCGAAGAAGAGCCTCGCAGGCCTCCCAGGCGTATCGCATTGCGTCCCACGGAGAGATGGGCATTTCGTCCCGGAACCTTGCCCCGACCAAGTCCCATTCTGACGTGTAATTCCCTACGTAAGCCTGCAGACGACGAAAAACGCTCTAAAAACTCTCTGAAAACCATTCTCTTTACAAGATAACTCTATTATTATGTTTCACGATCACAACGTGTCACGGATTCTCGAATAATACCTCGAAGAATCAACCCTTTGCACTCGAGAGGCGACTATGAGTCGCCATAAAATTTCGAAGACCCATATTGATTAATATATCATATTTAAAATAATATTACGTCGTCCCATAAGTTCGTTCACGGTGATATTTACATTCCTCGTCACAATTTATAAACTATATCGATGATTAACGTGTTTGTCANGGCGACTAAATTTTTTCTTAATATTTAAAGGTTTATTCGACGTATAATTTTAAATCGTAAAAGTAAAAACCGGAACGAATTTATGGGACGACCTAATATAACAATCTGCGAGATATCGAAATCAAATAATTTTACTTATCAATTATTATACGATTCTTTGTTTACCACTGAAAAAGTGACGTCAGTTTTATAGATGATAATCTGAAAATTTCTGCTTTTTCGTAACGAAAAAAGTGCAAAGGGTTAAATAATCGTCATTAGCATGTTCCAAGACAGGTGCTGGATGACAGGAAGATAAAGATAGAAGAAATTCGAAGTTCATGCGAATGTACGAATCGCTTATGTAACTAGTAACTCGAAGTTGTACTTTGAAAACGTTCGAATTGGAAAGCAGATTCAGGTCCATTTCTCAAATTGGTAGGAATATCTAGAATCGACATGGAAGACTCGAACCCTTTACTCCCGTGTCAGCCTGCGCAGAGCAGTGTTTCCCGTTGAGACCAAAAGGTTCTCTGTCCAAAGGTTTGCCGGCGGTCATCAAATTCCCCGAGCCACTCGACTCGTGTTCCCGCGATCTATAATTCATCGAGCAGCTGTTTGCTCGCGCTACAAACGCGAATCAATTCGCGTCCAAGCTCCCTTTGTACACCGACGCGCTACTTCCGGCACGCTGCGTCCTCATAATCAAATAAACTTCCATCCGGTTTATAACCCGAGTTCAGGCCTTTTCCAAGAAGGTGAAAGCTCATCGGGAAACATTTTCCGTTATCCACTAAGAGGTCACTAATTAGCTTATCCCTCATAATTAAACAAGAACAGAAGCATCGAGTAGAACCGAGATCCTTCGGGGATCGTGAAATCGGGCCACCTGTCGATCCCTGGACCATTTACCATCGTTTACGCGGCATCGGTTAAGCGGCTAGCTTTGTGGCCTCGTTTAGATGTCCCCGAGGAACCCTTTGCTCCATCGACATCGCCGGAAAATGGTTAATTACCTCGAAGATTGGCGGAACGAACTCCTGCAGCCCGTTGTTCGCCGCTGGTCCCGGAAACGCGCTCAGCAGCGTCACGTTGTGACCTCGGGCCTTCAGACTCGTACCCAACGCGACGAATGGAACCGTGTGCGACTTGGTACCGCCCATGGTAGCCAACAGAACGTTGTAACCCGACGTGGAATCGCAGAGAAGCAGAATTGCGAACAGGAGGATCGCTCGATCCAACGAGGTAGGCATCTTCAGGCTCACAGGCATCTCTGTTTCGATCTCTCAGGTACTGGTGTGATCTAACTAGACTCTACACTCGATTCACAACACGCGTTGCTGTCTGTTAAACCTTTCGATACTAGGAATATCATCGTCGAAGTACCACGTTTGAACACTATTCTGCGAAAGTATCTCTCACATGCGAACTCGCGTTTGATCTTACGCGATGTTCAACGCGATATCTTACTCGATATTCTGCTTCGCGCCACTGTTAATTCGTTTATCTGTTGCAGATAACGTTAGACAGAATGAAGTCTAGCCAGGCCCGGAGGAAGAGCGTGGCTGAGTGACCGGAACGTCTGATTTTCGTGAGTCGAAGCACGGTTATATACACACTGGTCCATTAAGGCGCGACGTCCCGGGAAACAGGCTGATCCATTATCATTGTAATGACCGGCTGCGAAGAAAAAGACGGCCATCGATCGCCCGATGGCCGATTGTCGTGAACCAGACGGGAGATGGAAAAAGAGGCGGCTTTTCTTCGGCGGAACGCGTCCATGGAACCACGGGACGGCTATCCCCTCGTCATTCTTACGCCGAGCCACCGAGCATGACCGATCACGTTCGTTTCCGTGATTCTTTATTCCGCCTCGGAGCCCTGAAATCACACCAGAGAACGGCGATGATTTATTTATTCGCGCCGCTACTATGCGTTGCTTTAAAAAAAAAAAAAGAAAGAAAATAGTGAGAGAGAAAGGTGGAAAGGGAGAAGGGAGCAGCAGGTACGTGTTTGTTCTGCCCGCTGTTTCGTCGTGTTTGCGGTGTTTTCCGTATTTAACTTCCTGCGCCGATATTTCCAATATTTGCATGAGCAAATATGCAGGGTAAAAAATCGAGGAGAAACACGGTGTACGGGCTGATTACGGTTTTCATTTAGGAGAACGGTGTTCCCTGGTGAAACCTAGCGCCCAGATGATCAATATGTTGACGTTTCGTTTGATATTTCGATGATTGGCCAACGGCAGCCTGGCAACTTGTCGTTCCGTTGTCTGATTAATCCCCGACGTTGATATTTCACTCGCGTGATTAATATTTCCCCAAATTTCCACGTTTAACCGGAATCTTTGTCGGCGCTTGCCGTCTTTCAATTCTTTCAACGAAGGCTTTGAATAAACTATGACGCGGGATTGGTCCGTTAATACCGTTGTTTTGTGGAGGATTTCGTTCGTAACGGATGAATAATTTCGATACTCGTGCAATCGGTTTTGGTTAATTTTCAGGTTCTCGAATATTCGGTATTCGACCGTTGATTAATTCCACGATCTATGTTCTGTTAATTTTAAAACAGCTAAACTGCTCGAGTTATCGCTCGAGTTGATTATCATAATTTCTGGCGGGACCTAGAACTTTGTATTCGAGACTCTCGACAAATTAGAAGCGTTTAAGATATTTTGTAGACATATCCCTCGCGAATTGGTCAAAAACATGGCGCTACGTGACCAGCGTGCTGGAAGTATTTTATAAAAACCAGAAACATGTCGCGATGCTATAGAAACAGGTCCGAGCGTAGAAATAGATCCGTCGTGAATCGGCTAGTAGCACAGTTCCACTTCTCCGTCATTTCATCGTTCTTCTGTCTCGTCGCTTAATTATTCGAAGCTCCGAGGGTCTGAAAAGCTCGCGAGGTAACGCGGAAACGGTTTTTTCACCGGTATTATTAATAACAAGGGATCGGCACGATACTTGCAATAGCGTTAGCAAATTGATCGACAGCTAAACCGAACTGCGAAACTCATCTTGCGCGTTGCAGGACCGCGATCCATCAAGATCCATCGCGGAGGAGAGATATCAATCCGGATTTAATAATCGTCGGAAGGAACTTCCATTTCCAATATTTCCGATATCCGGGAATTTCTATCCGAAATATTTCACTCGATACTCTTTCCCTTTCTTTTCTGCGGCGCGTCAGTTCTCAATCGACGAAACAATACGATTCGATGGAGAAGCCGAAGCGTGAAAGGAAGAACGACCCAGCCCTCCGACGACCTATATTACTACGTGACATTAAACTTAATGACCGTCACAAAGAATCTTCATCTCCGGCCTATCGAATATCTACGAATCTTCGATATCCGAAATACTTCTTCCTCCCTTTCATCGTACGACGATTTTCAATCTACAAAATAACAGTTGAAACGCGAAGCGAAGATCTGTCGATTTAATCACTTAACGCTCAGTATTAATTACATCTGCGCGTGATATCGAACTTGACAATTGTCACGAAGAAAATGAAGTTATCGGTTCTCTGTTCATTAGATATCTACGAATTTTGTATATTTGTGTCTATGTTTGGTCGATGAATCGCTATGATTTGTTAGAGAATATGAGATTCTTGAGATCCAAGTGATCAAAAATCCTAATCTACAAACTTTCAATACTGGAGGAATTTTTCTTTGTATGGTACATTTCGTATCGATTTCTGCTTATATATGTACAAAGCACCATGAATTGTCGAAGAATGTATTGTAGATCTCCCGAGACTCAAGTTATTCGAAAATTCTTTTTTCTGTTAGATTTTCTATGAATTTTTGTTCATACATATCGTCGAAGAATACGGATCTCCCGAGATTTGCGTTAAAAGACCGAAATTAAGAGACCTAGATTATGAGACGACACGAACTTCGAGTTAACTCGTGACAAAGGAGGCTTGCCAATGCAGGAAATATTCACGAGAGCTGCTGCGAAACAACGCGATCCGAGGAACACGAGCCGTGTCTGAAAGATCAGTCGACCGAACCCCTCGGCGACCTTTAATCCCTTCGCGTTCCTCCATGGGAACACGCGAATTCAGCCTTCGACGATATTCAAGCGCCCGAGACTTTCACTAATAACGCGAGTTTCAAGTGCGCCACTTGTTCGAGTCCGACAATACGATCTCTCGAGATCGCAGTCCTGATCCCGATTCTCCGGCCCCTCATCCCTTTCTCCGGCTGTTCCTTCACGGCCCTCTTGGCCGCTCGAAAAACGCATCTGGATCGCTCGATTTCACCCGCGACGTTCGGTCCGATGAAAGGGTACGTTTCCCCATCCTTTTCTCCACCTGGACAACCTTTTCAACCATTCAGATTACCGTTCTACCGATTTCGCGAACCTAGACGAACGAAAATCCACTCGCGAATCGGATGAACGGAGCTGTTGAGAAGTTAGAAGCCGAATCTAACACAAACCTTGGAACCAAATCGTTGTCGGTGTGGTACCAGAGTTGTCCAGCATTGGGGATGAGAGAAGACGATGGAGATCGAAGATGTGATTGGTCAGAACGTGGAAGTAAGAGATCAATGGAGAAGGAGATTAGGATTGGTGAAAAGTGAATGAAGATGAGATGTGGAATATCGGTTTGCGAGAGTATCAGGTTGATGTTTCACTTTATGTTGGATCCTTGAAGTTTGTAAATCTTTTCTGGGGAGGTAGTGCTTAGTGTTTTTAATTGCGTTGAAACGATGTTATTTCACTCCTAGATGTACGGTTACTATTTTATGACGAGAATTTCGATGTTACGCTTCGGGAAGTCGGATTTATCACTGGTGAAAAATTTAGTCGACGGCAAAAGGGAAACGACTGGCAAAGGATACGATTACAGGCTCTTCGTCTATAATTCAGGCATCGCTGCATGTCCTTCGCGAGTTCTGCTTTAAATTTAGCTGAAGGAAGATGTTCTAATTTGGGCTTGGAAAGGATCGCGGGTGGAGAATAGGAAACAAAGATTCCTAGGGGACCAAAGTCTCTCGCGAAACTTTAACCGTCTCGAATTACCGAGTTTCGACTCGTAGAATCAAGATCATTAGCAATTCTCAAGGCACATAGCCGATTGGTGTAACCGCGATGACGAATATCGTTTCGCTGTTGCACAAATGGTTGCCACTTTCAAAATACTGGTCTCGCGTCTCGTATCGTTAAAAATCGTCAAAAA
Source organism: Euglossa dilemma (assembly GCA_002201625.1). Taxonomy (NCBI): domain Eukaryota; kingdom Metazoa; phylum Arthropoda; class Insecta; order Hymenoptera; family Apidae; genus Euglossa; species Euglossa dilemma. The sequence continues at coordinate 1,432,865 of NIJG01000055.1, read as the reverse complement.
TCATTCAGAAACGAATTATCGTATCACAAACTATCACAAATTGTCACAAATTATTACGAATTATTAAAAATCGTCGTGGATCGCTACAAATTGCCGCAAATCGCCGAAAACGATCGCAAATCGCCGAAAACGATCGCAAATCGCCGAAAATGATCGCAAATCGTAAAATATCGTCATAAAATTAAAGAAAAATCGTTAGAAGTCGCGGAGAAGCGTGGAAAAGTCGGTAGAAATGGTAAAAAAGTCGGGAAGACCCGTCGGAATTGATTCTACGAAAGGAGGTTCAAGAAACGCTATTCGGAGTGCTGTTTCTTACCTCGGAGACGCCTGCCCTCGACTTTCTTCTTCCGATCTACTCGTGGCCAGCGTTTCCTTCCTTTCTCGTGCGCACGTTCGTCCTCCTTACCATTTCTAAATCGAACGAGCCTCTTCCACGCGCGATCCACGGTTATTATTTCACCACTGAACCTTCCCGTTAATCCCACTCGGACATCCTAGAACACGATTGCTCGCGGGATAATCGCGTGTTTACACTTTCGAGCGCGGATCGCGAGTTGCGCGGCGGTAATCCCGCGTGGTTCACCGTTTGGGACCGATTTTCCTACCGGTTGGGTCCGTTCCAGCGGGAACGAGGCCTGGCGGCGTAGCTCGAGCGGAAAAAATCGGCCGATTGATTTTCGCGGACCTTGAGACTGGACGCGTGGCGACGCACGAAGCTCGGATATCACCGAGCGTGAAAGTTTGACTGGCCAGCGGCAGCTTTAATGATCAGCTGTGCTCGAGAGAGAGAGTTTTGCCTCCCACCAGCTCTGGCTCCTTGCTCTTCCACGGGCCCCGTTCACGAAGATGTTCCGTAACGGGCAACAATGCCGCACGCGGCCCGATCCCAGCCGATCACTTAGGCTCGGGCCCTGGTTTTATCCACTGTCACACTATCCAGTCGGGAGAAATAATTTTTTTTCTCCGTATTTTTAGTCTTGATT
>NIJG01000055.1:1391134-1407269 GCA_002201625.1 Euglossa dilemma | reverse complement strand
CCTTAGTAACGGTTCGACGAAGATTACGGCACGAATTGCAAAAAAAAAGGACGAGCATACCTAGAACGAAAATTTTGCAGGGAATGTTAGAAAAAAAATTCCAAACTATTTGGGTGAAAAATTGCTAAAAAATAAGACCAAAGAAGGTGACCACTTATTGTCCGGATTGTATTGGTGCACCGCATTTATGTTTGGAGTGATTTAACAAAGTGCACCGTTTGATGCATGATTTATTCTAACATTTTGTTATTCTTATTGTTCTAATAAAAAATTTTAATCGTTCAATAGGGCACATTTTATTTCAATGTATCTTCTATACACCGGTCATATTCGAATACGCTAACTCTCGATTTTCATTTAGTTTTTTACAATTGTAAAAAGTTGAAAGGCTTCGGTCACCCATGACCACCGTGGCGTCATGGGAGAAACCGTTGCTGGTCATATATGACCAACATGGTAGTCAAAGGGTTAATATATATATTAATCATTCAAATATAATTAATTCTCTATACGCGAGATTGCATTTAATTAGAGAAACCTATTCGAGAGATATATTTAACAAAACAGCACTCGATTTTCCCGATTCCTATGTCTCAACCCGAGTTGCAGGAATCGTTCGTAGAGCGAAGAAGATCGAGGGAATTATTCGTGGATATTCGCAACAAAATAAGCTCAGAACGTATAATCGTTACAGAGAAGTTTGAACGTTTAGGGAGCTCGAAGAGCAGCTTTTCAGGGATAAAGGGTTGGGTGAAATGGGATTAAAATTCACTCGAGTGGATTGGCAGGCAGTGAAGAGAACAGTTACTCACTGATTAACTTACGGTTAATAATCTCTGCGAAGTTTCGACAGAACATGGCTAACTTTATGGAACCTAACACGTTCACAGCGAAATTTAACAGATTGATTAAACAAATGGCAAATTTAATACTCGATACATGCGACAAATAATCGAAATATATCTTTAATACACCAAGAAAACACGTAATAACGATAATTCGAATTTTGAGGAAATAAATCATCGTTGGAAATTACGAGAAACGCGTGAAAGCATACTTTGAAGGGATTTAGTCGAAGATTTTGGAGAAGAATGGAGAATAAAGTACCAAAGAACGAAAGTCGGACGAAACTTCCTCGGGCAATTAAATATTAGCTTTGAAACGTTGCAAATAAATGATAAACACAGGGACTTGCGAATGAATTTCCTCGAATTTTAGTTGGTGAATTAATTAAGCTCTTAAGCGACGTAGAATAAAAGGATGCAGAAAAGGGTTGGTTTTGTTGACCGTATTTCAACTGTTCCATTTCTGCAAAAATTTCCTCCTTTCAACCGGAGGCTTTTAATAGCCGCGTCCGTTGCTTTGGAAACTTGTTAAAAAAAAATAAAACGGATAAATAAATAAACAACAGGGGAAAAAGATATAACTCGCGCACGCGTGTGTCGCGGAATGGCCAGACTCGCGGCAAAGAATCCGATTTTCATTTCTCGCCAACGATCGATCTCGCTTCAGACAGTTGACAAAGAATCGTGCCATTCCATGGACATTTCGATGAGAAATTCCATCTTGTTGCGTAAATAGACGACACGCTGCGCGTAAACAAATTCCGCGAATCGCAGTGTCGTAATGCGAGCTTTTTTTTATATAAAACATTTTATTCCTACGATTGTACGCGGATTTTTATATTCGAACAAATTTTTCACGATACAATTTTGCAAGCTATTTTCCATGAAATATCTTTCTTTTCTTTTTTTCACGATATTCCGTCCTTTCTTCTGGTATTTCTCTTTCCTCTTCCGCTTGAAATCCGTTTCTGGACTTTTTCGAAAATAAAATTTCCTCTCTTTGCGGACTCGTTTGTTACAGGATTGCTCGAATAGATTACGGTACACGGCACGAGCGATGCATTCTTCGTGGAAAAACCACGAAAACGATAAGAAACGAGGTTTCAACGTTCCTCTAAGACGATTAATTCCCAGCAGAAATGACTCGTGTTCCCTTCAATTCGTCGGAGTTAAACGCTATTACGAAGAAAAAGGTTACGTTCATCCCAGGTTCAATTATTACCCATCGCGAGAAACCACGGTGTAACATGGTGGTCGTGAGGAATGCTGGAAAGGGAAGGAAACGGCGGAGAGATCATGTTCGTTCAGGGTGAAAGGAAAACCGCGTTACGATTGTTGCTTCTGGGAGAAGTTTTTCCTCGATTTCGTTAAATAAGCAATAAAGTTATACCAGAGACACACTTTGTAGCCCCAGTACCATCCGCCTGTGATAGCGGAGACCATGGCGACTGGATTTCCGAACGCGGCCACCAGGAAGTCGCCGACCTGAAAGAAATTATTCTTCCATTATTCCTTTCGAATTTTTACCGAGGAAAAGAAACGATTGAATAATTTTTCTATCGATATTCCGTCGCGTAATGTTATATAATGTCTTTGTTCTCCGGGATACAATGGAATACAATTAATTGAAAATGCCATGCATACATTATTATTTTCAGTGAAACGTTTTCTTGTTTCAGAGTAAGAAAAGAAAAAAAATATGTATATTTATGGCGTGAACAAATTGTTAAAAACATTTTATAACGTTATAATTAAATAACAACTTATCCAGGACCTCTTTCAGAGGATCCAACTAATTTACGACACGGTAATTATATAAAATCTGGCAGAAAGTTTTCAACGTGGATTGAATTATCTCACAGTACAGGAATTAAATACAATTTCACGCAGAATGTCGTTAATAAAAATCGAAACGTTTTTAAAGAGAATAAATACCATTTTATAACTTAATAAAAATCGAATATAAAATATGTTCAAAGGGAACCAGCTGTTATCGCTCTACTTCAACTTTTCGTTTCTGTTCGTATATATTTATGTACAGCTCTTTGCCCGGGTGATGAAATTTGTTTATCGAAAAGACATTCGCATCGGTGATTTCGCGATCGTCGATCCGTACTGAACAAGTTAGAGTGGATCATTCGATGGCGATTGCCGTTTGGATGGCCGCGAAAACACGGTCCACTGGCCAAACTCTTCCTGGCACAGTGAAAGAAGAAAGGAAAAAAGCAACGACGCAATTAAAATATAACGGAAGAAAGAAACGAAATTCGTCAGAAGCTGCCATTCCTGAGTTTTCGCCCAGTCTCAAATTCGCCAACGCGGTGGAAACATTTTGAACGAAATTAAATGCAGAGTTGAAACGGGGAACTTTATTAAAAAATGGACCAACGCAACTGACGTAGAGATATATCGTTTTTGTTGTGGCTTCTACAAATGATTCATAACTTCCTGAAAATTCTTTATTTTTTAATTAAAAAATTCTCCATTTTTTATCTCGATCGTTTCGTTTCTCGGAATTATTCGGTAAATGAAAAAAAGAAGAGAAAAAGAAGATGAGTATCGAAAGAACTGCATCGATTTGTTAATAAAACTGTTACGTGTAATTTCCACGAACAGCGAATTCGTTATTTCAATTCTTTACTTGAATCCTAACTGCTCTAATAAAATATAAAATGCCCTGTGCATGTCGCTCTGTTATATTTGTCTGTTGTAGATTCTTTACTTCTTGAATAAATATGGAGCACTGATGCAGACGATGCAAAGTAGCATTGCGGAGAAACTAGAATAGCTCTGTTGGGATTTACCCAGTCCCCCTCATGCTTGTTTATTTATAAAATTTTGCAGTCCGGCTACCCCGGCCGCGAATTCACCGAGTGTTATTTTTTTCTTTCGAGCGTTCATCTCGTTTCGAGCAACGTACAAGTAAATAAATTATTGCAGGCGTAAATGCTGCGGGGTTCTCGTGACGAGTTTCGACATCGAAGTGACTTAAATTATTCATATTCGGCCGAAATCTAGCACAGCACGATCCTACTGCAAATCTAATTTGACCTGGTTTGCGAATAACTAGAAATATGCTCGTGATCAAATTTGCGATGTATTTAACGAGGTTCGATTTGAAACCTGACACGACTCTGCATTCGTGTGGAAAACAAATTCTAATTCGCATCCTATTTAAATTTAGGCTTGTATCCAATAGCCAAACACGATTCATTGGAGAATCGAAGTAAAATAAATTTTGCTCGAAATAGTATCGTTGGATGTTTCATAACGTCGTAGGATATTTCCGAAGCTTTCGATCCTTTAAAGTCGAGCTTCTATCGAGGACGATTCTTTCGCGTAAAAGCTTCGGCAGTTTATCGGCATACTGCTTTGAGATGAATTCACTTTTCCAACGGAAAGAATTTCTTCTTGCCGCCTTCGTTGCTCAAGTATGCGCGTCCACTTCTCTCTCTCGACTATAATTCCTCGAATTACAATCTTTTATCTCTTTCTCTAGTCTCACCCCTCAAATGAAGGAGCAAGACCGTGAAACGTTCTTCGAAGATTTAAGCAAGAATGCGAACCAATGACTCGTTAATAACTAGTAGTATTAATCGAGGCTTCGGATATGAATTCTGGAATGCTGTAAAGATCCATCGCTGAATTGTTTTCTGCCTTTTATCATCCTTTTAGCGTGCACGGATATAAGGAACGTTTCTGTGCTTGAATCAAGAATTAAATATAAAATTTATCTTAATCAGAGTAAAATAAAATTTTGAAAAAAAAGGTTTCTTACTTGTTAGATTAATTTTAGAAATTTGATCTGGTTTTCTCGGTTAAGTTTGATCGGTAAACCTGTAACAGGATTTAGTTTGAATGAAAATTTTCATCGAGTTGAAGAAAAATATTTAAAAAAATATTCTAAATTACCTTCTACAGTTTCAATCGCAATTTTTCCATAATTTCAATTAAACGAACGAATTTTATTGGTAAGTCTGTTGATTAGAATTCCTTATCAATTACATTCTCACTCGTCGATTAATGGGAGATGAAATTTCAGAATGGTAATCAAAGTGTTATAGTCTTCCGAAGAGGAAAGACGTAAACGTGCCATTCGCGTAACTTTATACACAGTTTTCTCTATTCTGTGCGATACGAAAGGGTTGCATAGTAAGCGTTTTATCACGCATAAATTATGCACATTTGCGAACCTTAACATTTTCAACGCGTATTACACGAGATTCCACGTACCTTCGGTAACTTGCAATTCTCTCGGATTCTTAAATTAAATTCAACCGTGTCACCGGTGACGATCGTTAAAAACTTTCGCAATCCCTCGTGCAACTGCTGACAAAGTCTCGTTTCTTTCCACACCATATCCACCTGAACGCTTTCGTACGAAATTATACTTTTCTCATTACTTCTCCACGTTGCAAAACCGAACAATCAATACTCGATAACGCAGAACTAACTGTTCTTTCTTTTATTACATCAAACGTTATATTTGATTATTTGGTTTTGCTTTATATGCGACAGGTACAAAACGATTGACGGTAATTGGAAATATAATTGCTTGTTTTAGTAAAAGAAATTTATCCAACGCTCTTCCCTTATCGAGGATACGATATTAATAAAAAAAAGAATCGTCGCAATTCAATTAGTTAGAACGTCCAACAGAGTTTGGCGAATTTTTGAAATAAACTTACATAAATTTCTATCTTACCATAAGGCAGTTAAAAAATCGCAAAACAACGTACACTCCAAAAACCATTTTTTCTACTAGCCTCCTCCAGAAACTCTGGGGACTAGCGTGAAAAATCGCATAAAGTTGCCGGGTATCGCTTGAAGAATTAGTGTGCGATCACTTACAACGAGATTAACCAGGATCACGTTCACAGGGGTCCACAGTAACTGCGCGTCCTTGACGATCACCACCGCCACCAGGAGATTCATGGTGAACCCGAAGAATCCGATAAATCCCAACGCGATCGCGGCACCCACGTACACCACTGGACTGACTTGATCCTCGTAAACATCGTCCACGGTGCTATCGTTCAAAGGCATTTCTTCTTTTCTCTTTTCTATTTTCTTCTTACTTTGCACTTCTTCTTTATCACCGATTCGAGAACGAACGAAAACGCAAGGAAGGGAACAGAAAGGTGCACCACGTGTTGGTTGACCACGTTGACCATTCCACAAACCGTGTTCCTCTTTCGACGACACTCAAAAGCAGACTGCATGCATCAATCAAAAGCAATGTGACGAAGTTTTAAACTCTACCTACCCTTATATAAAGCCCGGATGAAACTACCCTCTTTCCTCCGGCTGCACGTAGTCTCTACCAGTCACCGCTGCCGGCTAAAACCAACCCTCTCGCCGACAGAGAAACAGCATGCGCGAGACCATGGCACTGTGCAACTCCTGTCCAACCCCCTCGCGGCCCTCCTCATTCCATTAGAAGCAAATCAACGGCCACGTGGTCATACTGTTTATAAACCTTGGATACTCGACTCACTCGATTGCTTTGGGAATAAAGATATTGCCTCTTGAGGACACGTGTACGATACTTGTAAAGTAGGCGAGGAAATAGGCGAGAATCCGGTTAAAGGTGAAGTCATGGAGTCTTAAGGGTTGATTCTGGAATTAAATGAACCTGGATATTATTGAGTTTAGGATTATATAAGGAATTCGTTAGAAATTCTGAAATATTATTTCCTTAGGTTTGATTTCGTACACTGGTTTTGTGTGCTTCAATTAGGTATCGATTTTGGAAGGTATCAAACCGTCGTTTGTCGCTGAGTAAAACGGTTTATAAATCCAATTAACGTTACCGAGAAACGTACTCATTATTCGTGGATTATTGCGAGGACCAGTCCTTTGATTGCCGTCGTGCAACTTGCGTTAAATAAATGGGTTTGATGAAGGATTACCGTCTGACAAAGTGGCACGGTATGGATTTTTCTCTGGTGGATTAAAGTTACGTCACGCTGTGATTAGTAAAAAAAACGTTTATAGTATGCTTTTGCGATGGCCCTTTGTTCAGGATAAATTAAGAAATTAAGAAATTGTGAAATTATGAAAAAAAGAAAATCATCGCGCTAACGATAAAGAATGTACTTTGCAATTTTTATAAACAACAGATATTATTCTTTATTTGACTGGATCATGTTGACAATGCATTTGTTGTAGCAATTTTTATGTATTTAAATTATAACTTACAATATAAAAGATATCTTTAGGACTATCGAGTCAATTTACATATCTTCTGTGTCACTGTCTGAATCTTCTGCCATTGCTTGCTTCGCTTTTGCCTCGGCCTCAGCTTTCATACTTGCCGGTATGCGTTCGTGTCTTCCGTTTGTATGCTTACCAACCCAGCTCATTTCAAGCTCGAACTGCTTATCTTTCAACTCGTCGTGAACAAGATAGATTATACGCGCTGCTTCTTTTACTAAATCTTGACACGTCATTTCAGATAATTTTAGCTTTTCAATTTCCGTTTTTGCTGATTGTTTTGCTTTACCTGTATATAATATTTTTAAGTACAGAGATGTATTGAAAATTGAAGAAAAGCGTTAATAAAGTATATATGTCGATTCTTACCAACAGCACAACCATAATATCCAAATGAAACTCCAGACGGGTCGATCATATACATATTTGGACCATCGTGTTCATAGGCACCAAGAATTACAGAACAACCATAAGGCCTAACCGACGAATACAAAGTATAAGCATGCATATACATAGAAACTCTTTCGTTTAAGTATCTCAGCGGTATTCCAATTCCATATTGGTTTTTATAGCTAGAAGCTTCGGATCTAGCAATTTCTACGATCTGTCTGGCATCAGAGATCAGACCAGAAACTGCCATACCAACGTGTTTGTCTATATTAAATAATCTTCTATTCGTGCCAAATTCATAGAGCTTCGAAGTAATTATCTTTTCTACCGCAAACACAATTCCATCCTTTCCTCTCAATCCTATCACCGTTCTGTAACCAAAACCAAATAATTTTCAAGTAAATAAGTAAAATCACGATAAAAGTTAAGAAATTACTGAAAACTCTTTGTATTGCAACTAATACTTTAAGAATGTTTAATCAGATTAGGTAACTAAATTGGAAAATAAAATGTAATAATTAAGTAAAATTCTACTCACCCTCCGTTTTCGACGGCTTTTTGTGCGTATTCTACTTGAAACACGCGTCCGTCCGGGGAAAATTGAGAAGCAGACAAGTCATACTAAAAAGCAAGAGGTTAGGTTTTATTATTGCTTACAATTAATGATATTTTTCAGCTATGGTTTAATAAAGTATTGTATACTTACTCCTGTGCCTATGGAACTCATGTCTCCACTTTATTCTAAATATAAATACTGTAAGATTAATACAGACAAAAGTTGTTTATACACTGAAACAGCGTGAATAGGCGAAAAATCAAAACTTGATCGTCAGCGCTGTTTGCCTCGGCGGGTTAGGTTAGATGTCATGCTATCGATCTGACATCTGACGGTACTTCTGGAAGCTTGCAGTACTTTCAAATATTCATTACAGTGAGACGTGATTTCTTTTATGTAAAAACAAAATAAAATTGAAAAAAGCAGGTAGAATAAGGTTCAGTATATTGATTAAATTAATTAAGACATTAAACGTTTCATTATTATTTTTAGATAGAGGATATTATAAAACATTAAGACAACCGAAAAATTATGAATTTTAAACTAGTAGGCATGCTGATAATTTTGGAGAAGGGAGGAGGAAAAAGAAAAGTAACGAAAGTTTTAGTATATTAAGGTCATTTAAATATTTCGTACACATATATAAACATGATATTTTGAATATCATAAAATTGAAATTATAAAATTCTTGAATAGAAATGTGTGTGAACTATCTTATAAAAGACTAAATAATTAATAAGGTATGAATAGTTAATAGGTATTGAAGAAAAATATTGAGGGCGTCAGTTCGATTCCCCTAATCTGTTAAAATTATTATTGGTTGGTACTAATACGAATTTTTTTTTCAGAATTATGAAATAAAAGTCAAATTGGTATTGATGGATAGGATTTTTAATTTTTAAAATAATGAACTAGTTTAGAAATGAATCTAAAAACTTTAAAAATTGTTTGTCTCTTATGCAAGGGTAAATATTTAGAATATTTAAGTATATTAAATATACTGAAGATAAAAAATGAGACGTTATATGTGCATATAAATAATACATGTAAAAGAATAACAAATAATTTGTATGAGCATAATTTATTCTTGAAAGTATTTGACAATTACAAACTTACAATAGGGACTGTTAAAAATTAATTCATTATGATCATTCGTTCTCTTCCTTCAAAAATTTTTTAATATTCTCCTTTTTGCAGGTATATTGAGGTGGACAGCCATCCGTAACCCCATATTCAATAGCTTTCCTGAATTCCGCTATTGTTTGTGCGTACTTTCCTTCAATTGGCGAAGCTCTGATAAATATTATATTCCACTATTAAAAAATATAAAACGAAAAAGAAAGAAATAAAAAAATATAAAAGAAGCTATTTAAAACTACGTACTGAGGTAACAATTTCATCGTTTCGATAATCATTTCAGCAGCTCCTAGATATTCTTTAGCAACATGAGGTTCCTCGCAAGCTGCTCTATATAGACAAGTATCTCCCATTAAGTATCCTAGTGCCAATGTAATCTCTCCTTCGGATACCACATTTTCTGCAAGTAAATACTTCCTTTAAATACTTAAAAATGCTTAAAAATGAATTTATTTCTGCCTTAATAGATAACTATTAATAACTAATTGATAACTTCTAAGAAAAGAAACCTTCTTCTAGCTCACGCCCCTTGTAGCCATGGTGTCCTAAATATCCTGCTCCAAATACGACGGCCTTCAGTACCAAAAGCAGTAACAAATTGGACAAATTCAGGTTCAACACCTATAACAATGACATCGTTAAAAATCAATACTTCTTTTAATTTTATCTTCAAATTTATTCCACAGCATAGCATCGATAAGCAATCATTGAGCATATAATTTACCTGGCTACTAGTCGAAGATCTTTGCACAAGCTCCTTCGCTATTTCCAGCAACATAGAACCACCCTGTTTCTTATTACCCGTTTCCTTGAAAAACTCACGATTGCTATCTGCATTTCTTGCGAGGACTCCATAACTCACCAACCCCATTGCAACGAGAATCTTCGCATTCAACATCATCCTTTATCGACTCAGCTCAATCTCCACGGTATATAACAAATTAATTGCCTCGTTCGAATTAAACCAAAAATTTTGCACGATATGCATAAGCGAAATTATCCATCGTATTTTATGAATATGTTACGAATTGAATTTACAAAGAATCGTGTTTCTGCGCAGGCACGATGAAACAGAGTGACGTTAGAGTGGACGAGGGCTGCGATTTTTATAAGACGAGTTTGTACAATGCCAGCAAACCGTAAAGCCCCTTCGTTCTTATCCGTGTGCATCAAAACGGACGTTGGCAGACGTCTGCCTGTTTTCTCCCATTGTGACGCATTTCCATGCACTATCGTTAATAGCGTTTATTAGGTAGATTGCGCGCGGACTTTCTTTCACCGAAGTTGACGGAAATAAGCGGTGAAAGCATTGGGACTTTTACTTAATGGAATAGCGACCATTGGTTAACTGTGTTGCGGTATTCTTGGGTGCAGATGAAACCTCGATTTGCGAATATTGTCATTGTTGCCTTAGAAACTAAACGAGATCATCCTAAGTTTATCAATGTTCGTTATTATAATTATTTATGCATCTGAATAACTATAATTGGTTATTAGAGGCAGTTATAATTGATAGAAAGCGAAAAAATTGTCAAATTTGTCATTGATAACAGTTATCATTTTATCATTTTTACATTTATCATTGATAATAGACAGAATCGACAATGTTTATTAATTCTTTTAATGTATATAGCAAACACATTTGGAATGAAAAAGATATGTAAACGTTGCGAAATTGGTAGAGATAGAATTTACGATTTTGTATCAGGAGAATATAACATGAAAGGAGGTCGTCTGTTTCGAGAAATGACGTCGTTTCCAAAAATTCCTGCGGACAATACTTTTACGGTCATCGAGTAACCTTAGGATTAATTTTTGCGATTTTCTATCAGGAGAACATAACATGAAAGGAGGCCGTTTGGTGGTCAATATTTTGCGGCCTCCGCGAGAAATTTTTGGCTAATTTTGCGATTTTGTATCAGGAGAACATAACAGGAAAGGAGGTCGTTCTTTGGACAATACTTTTCGTGCTTTGGCAAGAAATTTTTGCCCGATTTTGCGACTTTGTATCAGGAGAATATAACACGAAAGGAGATTTTTCACTGAGATAGTTCCAAGAAATGACATCAATTCCAAGAATTCTCTGGTCAATAATTTAGTCGACTGTCGCAAAATTTTCGACCACTTTCGCGACTTTGCATTAGAAATACATGAGATCAAAGGAGATCTATCGTTATACTTACCTTACATACATACATACCTTACATACTTACCTTAATTTATCTTGATTTACACGTTACTTTATTTTCTCGCTTTTCATTTATGAAATACAAAGGGAACATTGAAAATGTACAAAGTATGGGACATATTTTCAGCTTATTACTATCTTATTACTAACTTATGTATACTCTATAATTAACTTGCAAGTAATTAATGACTAATTTATAACTTATAAGTAAGTAACGACTAATTTATAACTAACGTATAACTAACTTATGACTAGCTTGTAACTAATATTTCAACTTTGGCGCGTAGCTCTTAGCTTGGCGTGAATTTCAAAGAATAATCTTTGAGAAATTCTACCAATTACCAGGTCTCACCACGTGGAGGTGGCTATGCGTCGAGACCCGCACATGCGCCCTAGTGACGCCTCCTACTGGCGTTATCCGTATCAAAGACATTCTAACCTAACTTGCAGCGAAACAAGTAGAAAGATAGGGAATTTATATATTTCACTCCAAGTTAGGTAGTCTACCTTTGTACAGACAGCGCGCACATCGAACTTAGCCTAGGGATCTATCTTATAGTACCTTAGAACTAAGTAAGTAATTAGTTCTAAACGCACGCATCCCGCGTCGTCCAAAGATGTCTTCAAAAACCTGAAAAGCTGAAAAGAAACAGATTAGTAATAGATTAGTGAAAGATAATAAAAGAGTATCGAATATAAACCACTATGATCGAGCAAATGGAGTAAACAATCCAACGATGAAATATAAACAAACTAATAGCGAGATGTTCGAATATTATACGAAATATTCGAATTCTCAGAAAAAGAATAAAATCTGAAAATAAAAAAAATAATCCAAACCTAATCCAAATCCAACAGTGAGATATGAAAAAACCAAAGATGAAATATAAACGAACTGATAGCGGGACAACAAATTTGAAAAAATAAAAAATAATTAAAACCTGAGAAAAATATAAATGACACATGGAAACAAAAAAAAAAGGATTATTAATATCTGAAAATAGAAAAGGATTATTGAAAAAGGATAATTATTAAAAGGGATTATCAGGCCATGCGCGATTTTTTAAATTTTTTACCGGGAAAATTTAGATGTTACTCTTCCGAGAGCAAATCTGCGAATGGATCGAGTTTCCGCGTGTTGACCTTTATATACCCGTGACCGAAGTCCGACGGAAACACCCGAACATTACCGATTCCATTAATTATTATTTCTCCGCGTTACTAGCCAATAATTTGTGAATTCTTTCACTTTTACCATTAATTTACGTTGCGAAAAACTTGTTAAAAACAATATTAATTTGTTATTAACGAAAAATACAATAATTTATCAAGTTTATTTACATTATCCTTTTAGAATATAAATTTCCGTAAATTTTTTCTTCTTTAAGCAATTTCTTATTAACATTTCTAATTTGTTATCAATAATAAATATTCAGATGAATAAGTAATTATAATAATGGATATTAATAAACTCGGTATTCTCATTTAATTTGTAAAACAACAATGAACCTAATGTTTGTACTTTTTATCTAATAATTAATTTCGGCCAAAAATCGTGTGTTCTTTACAAAAAAGACTAAAATTTTTCGGGAATCAAGGGTGATAGAGTAATTTCGATTATGGATTCGTTTTTAGGAAAATAAACTCCAGGAGAGAATAATCCAAAGGATATTACAGATTAAAACATGTTTCGAACAGTATAATCGGCAGTAGGTAGGCTGCTTGATTAAATATTCATCGATGGCGTGTTCGCGGTTAGGCCATAAGGAATCGACTACAAATGAGCTTAAAGCTGTTCAAGTATGCACCCGAAGTTTATCGTAGAAGAAAATGTCGAGGGATAGAAGAAAGGAAGAAAGAAATTATATCTCCGAACTTTCACGAGGAGCGCTCGTGTCTCGAGGAATCTCGTTAATACTTCATAGTTTTATTACTTTTCACAGCGTCTAATTTCGCATCTATTTTCTCTTCTCGCTTCTTTCACGCGTAATTCGTTGCTTCCGAGAACAAGTAATTAAAAGAGGAACATATTGAAGTATTCTTGTCGCAGCACCATCAGAGGACAATCGTGAAATTTCAACGATCGTTCCTTTATTAATTCTTCTAATCAATTTTCATCGCGTATAGAACGGAAATATATTGTATCGAGGTTTTTAGAACCTGAAATGCAAAACAGATCGATCATTCGTTAAAACGAGATGTTAAACAAAAATATCGTTTGCTTAGAAAAATATATGTTCTTTTAATCAGACGAATTAGGAAAATTCAGAAATTTTGTTATTCGAAAAGAACACAGCGCGTTAAAACGAGATGTGAAACAAAAATATAGTTTGTTTAGAAAAATGTATGTTCTTTTAATCAAACGAATCAAAAAAATTCAGAAAGTTTGTTATTCAAGAAAAACACAGTGCGTTAAAACGAGATGTTAAACAAAAATATCGTTTGCTTAGAAAAATGTATGTTCTTTTAATCAGACGAATCAGAAAAATTCAGAAATTTTGTTATTCGAAAAGAACACAGCGCGTTAAAACGAGATGTGAAACAAAAATATAGTTTGTTTAGAAAAATGTATGTTCTTTTAATCAAACGAATCAAAAAAATTCAGAAAGTTTGTTATTCGAGAAAAACACAGTGCGTTAAAACGAGATGTTAAACAAAAATATCGTTTGCTTAGAAAAATGTATGTTCTTTTAATCAGACGAATCAGAAAAATTCAGAAATTTTGTTATTCGAAAAGAACACAGCGCGTTAAAACGAGATGTGAAACAAAAATATAGTTTGTTTAGAAAAATGTATGTTCTTTTAATCAAACGAATCAAAAAAATTCAGAAAGTTTGTTATTCGAGAAAAACACAGTGCGTTAAAACGAGATGTTAAACAAAAATATCGTTTGCTTAGAAAAATGTATGTTCTTTTAATCAGACGAATCAGAAAAATTCAGAAATTTTGTTATTTAAGAAAAACGCGACGCGTTAAAATGAGACGTGAAACAAAAATATCCTTTTTTTTATAAAAAAAAATAAAAAAGAATATTCTTTTAATCAGACAAATCAGGAAAATTCCGAAACTTTGTCAAACTTTGTCATAATTCAGTACATTTTCTTTAAATATAAAAATGTAAAATGTTTCTAACGGGTGTTCTTCCTTGTGACAATTAACCTCCATGTTAAAAAAGTGAATCTTCTTTCATTAAGAAATTTTGCCAAATTTTGTCATTCGGTAAAAACACAGTACATTTTCTTTAAATATAAAACTGTAAAATCTTTCTAACGCGTGTTCTTCCTTGTGACAGCTAAATTCCGTGTTAAGAAAGTGAATCTTCTTTCGTTACCGTTAAAAAGAGCATCTAATGAACATAATACAATTGTTTCTCTTACCTGAGAGTAGAGCATCAGGGTGAAAGAACAAAATCTGCCAGCTGTGATCGTTAAAGGCGACCTGGCTCTGCATATGATAATTATAAGCAACCTCGCGTTTCTAGGAGACAAATTATACCACTCGGAATCGTATGCAGCATTGGCCAGCTCTGTGCTCTAGAAAAAAATGTCCATTACAGATAACAAGCGTTAATTAATCTTCCTTTTACGTACAGTACCTCGACCGAAAGTTTCTCGCCCACGTAACAATACAAATACAGCTGCAACATCACGTAAACAACGTAGATGATCAGAAAGATGATTTGTAGATACAAGTATTCCATCGCCACGCCGTTAAGCGACTGGAAATAAAATTGCAACAAAAGTAATAAAGTTTCAAGAATGATACAATTTTTTTCTCATACCATGATCGCCTGGAAACACTGGAAGCACAGCTGAATGGTGCAACCGACCATCTGAATCAAAAGCATCCCGTTGAAGCAATTCTCTACCGTTTGCACGAACCTTCAAGATCCACGTGACATAATTAGCATATGAGACAAAACGAATAAAAATTGAATAAAACTGTAAGAAAGAAAATTTAACCATTTGGAGATAAGTATCATAATACACGTGGACGTCTCTTCATCTTTTAGAACGAAAGCTGGAAGGAACACAGCGAAAGATAATTTTAGATATTGTCATCAATGTCGCGGATATTTTTTAATTCGCAGAATATTCCTAGATTTCTTATTTTTAATTGCTTAGTAGACGCCGAATGTATCGTTAGCTTCGTTTCTTGTCCGCAAAGGGTTAAAGAAGCTTAAACTCTTTGCTTCGAACCTTCTCGAAGAAAGTTTAACCCTTTGGAGACAAGTATCATGATACACGTGGACGTCTCTTCATCTTTTAGAACGAAAGCTGGAAGGAACACAGCGAAAGATAATTTTTAGATATTGTCATCAATGTCACGGATATTTTTTAATTCGCAGAATTTCCCTCGATTTCTTATTTTTAATCGCTTAGTAGACACCGAATGTATCGTTAGCTTCGTTTCTTGTCCGCAAAGGGTTAAAGAAGCTTAAACTCTTTGCTTCGAACCTTCTCGAAGAAAGTTTAACTCTTTGGAGACAAGTACCATAATACACGTGGAAGTCTCTTCATTTTTCAGAACGAAAGTTGGAACGCAAAAAGCTCAAAGGAACACAGCGAAAAATAATTTTAGATATTGTTACCAATGTCGCGAATATTTTTTAATTCGCAGAATTTTCCTCGATTTCTTATTTTTAATCGCTTAGTAGACACCGAATGTATCGTTAGCTTCGTTTCTTGTCCGCAAAGGGTTAACACTAGGTTTACGGGACCCGTCAATTTGACGGATGGGTTGCGCCAATTACACGATATTAACAAATTTAATTAACATATATTAAGTCTGTTAATATTGCGA
>NIJG01000055.1:1346309-1371345 GCA_002201625.1 Euglossa dilemma | reverse complement strand
AACACGGTTTCGCTCTAACATGATAAGAAAATTGGAAAAATCTTTATACAACACTGTACTTTTCCATCAAACTTGCCGTCTTAACCGTTTGAGTCGCAGAAATTTTTGAAAAAAAATACGAAGAAATTTGTTAAATTAAAGTTGAATTAAAATAATATTTTTGTTCTTTTTTGTTTTGTGTTGTACATATATTTATATCTTTAATAAAAAATTAAGTTTCTTACCTAGAATCAAAAACAAAGAAATTTCTTTTTAATAAGTTTTCGGAATGCAATCCCAATTTTTGTATAGGCTCTCATACAACACGATTTCACACAACGCATTTTCTAGGAACCTATCTACCGTGTTATAGGAGGGTTACCTGTATATAAATTTATAGCTGCATTTTAATCTAATAAAAACTTAGACAAATGCAGAGGAACGTTAAGAATTACCTTCTTTATAATATCGTAGGACTATCTGCTTGGCCAAGGCGAAGGCGATCGGTATATTGATCGACAGATTCTCGATCACCTCGTCCAGGTTGCTCGATTTTAGTATCAGATTCGCTGTTTGGGGTGCACAGATGAAGATAAACGTGACGAGAGTGGTAGACCAGAATATCAAGCTCGAGACGAATTGCGATCCCTTAGACATGGTTCTCGGCTCTGGCCAGACGCCAAGCAACGTCAAATTAAAGCGGTTCCACCCAATCGCGAAATTCATCCTCCTTTCACCGCGATATCTACCATAATTTTCGCTAATTATTAACATCGAATGATCATAAATATCGTCAAATCGTAATTCAAACCCGTAAAGAAGAAGATGTTCAATTTCTAGCTCGACTCGATGAGTCCTTCGTTCGACGAAATAAAATTAGTCCAAAATCGATGAATTAAATCCTAAGTTAGAAAATTTTCGATTATCGCGAATTTAAAATCGATCTTTTAATTTTAAACCGATGTTTTCGATTTTTGATTATCGTGAATTTAAAACCGATCTTTCAACTTTAAACCGATGTTTAATTAGTTCGTTGACGAGAAGAGTTTTAGATCGTCCAGATGTTTTAGCTATTAGCTTCACCAGGTTGGATATTTCGACAACTGATCCCTCAGATTACGCGCAGCCCTTTCGCGTCGTTCATTACGCATTCTCCGTCCTGTCGTTCAAGCCTTTCTCCATCAGAAGTTTTAATAGCCGCAATCTGGAAGTTCTCGTACCGAAAGAAGACCTGCAATTTCGAACTCTTTCGCTGCGAACCTGCGGTCGAAGTTTGGGCGAAATCGAACGCAAAACACGTCGTGGAATAATTATTTTTTCTCTTCGAAGTATTCGTCAAAATAGTTAGTCGGTTTAACGGTAAACTTTTGCTTATCTTGAAACTACAGGATACGTTTCTTTTTTTTTTTCCAGTCGAATAGTAATGTGGCATACTGGTACGATTAGTCGAAAGTTTGTGGAAAACGTTTAATATACTCGGAAATAGTCGGTGGATGGTGATGAATTTTTACAAGCGATATTATGTCGTGCTGTAACTATGATAAGTTTGCTAATAGTAATCGCAGAAGAACTCAGGGTATTTGTCCCATAGAAGAATCTCTGGCTGATGTTTCTGGCGCATCTTTCGATTGCGAACTACGTCTAATCGCCGCTTGCTACTGTCAGTAGCACCGAGAGGTAGCCCATCGCTGTTCTCAGGATCTGAAACAACGTTTCGAAATGTTTCTGTGGATATTTGCGTCGTGAATTATTTGCGAACGATCGCGTGATTTGACTCCTCGAGTAACGAATACGAGAGAGTAACTAGAAATACCAGTGATTTTCGTTTTTATTTTAATTTAAAAGATGTAAATTTAATGTAAAAGATTTATTTTAATTTTAATATAAAAGATGTCATCGAGTTTTGAAAGATGTAAGAAAAGTTTCGAATCGTTACATTCCCGAGTGCGAAGAGTTAATAGATATTACAGCTTCTTTCAATCGTTTGTATTTGTGTATCACGTATCACTTTGTAAATAATATCTATTCACTGAATTTCCCAAAAAATATCGATACTTTTAGTATAAACTAGTAAATATTTCATTTGAAATAAAAAGTACCGATCATTTAGATATTACAGTTGTTTTATATCAAGGATCGCCAGAAATATCAGTGATTTTCATTTTTATTTTAATCTAAAAGATGTCATCAAGCTTTGAAAGATGTAAGAAAAGTTTCGAATTGTTACATCCTCGAGTGCGAAGAGTTAATTACAGCTGCTTTCAATCGTTTGCATTTATATATCACGTGTCACTTTGTAAATAATATCTATTCACTGCATTTCCCAAAAGATATTCATATTTTTATTATAAAGTAGTAAATATTTCATTTAAAATATAAAGTATCGATCATTTAGATATTACAGTTGTTTTATATCATGTATTGCCAGAAATACCAGTGATTTTTGTTTTTATTTTAATCTAAGAGATGTCATTATGCTTTGAAAGATGTAAGAAAAGTTTCGAATTGTTACATCCTCGAATGCGAAGAGTTAATTACAGCTGCTTTCAATCGTTTGCATTTATATATCACATGTCACTTTGTAAATAATATCTATTCACTGCATTTCCCAAAAGATATTCATATTTTTATTATAAAGTAGTAAATATTTCATTTAAAATATAAAGTATCGATCATTTAGATATTACAGTTGTTTTATATCATGTATTGCCAGAAATACCAGTGATTTTTGTTTTTATTTTAATCTAAGAGATGTCATTATGCTTTGAAAGATGTAAGAAAAGTTTCGAATTGTTACATCCTCGAATGCGAAGAGTTAATTACAGCTGCTTTCAATCGTTTGCATTTATATATCACATGTCACTTTGTAAATAATATCTATTCACTGCATTTCCCAAAAGATATTCATATTTTTATTATAAAGTAGTAAATATTTCATTTAAAATATAAAGTATCGATCATTTAGATATTACAGTTGTTTTATATCATGTATTGCCAGAAATACCAGTGATTTTTGTTTTTATTTTAATCTAAGAGATGTCATTATGCTTTGAAAGATGTAAGAAAAGTTTCGAATTGTTACATCCTCGAATGCGAAGAGTTAATTACAGCTGCTTTCAATCGTTTGCATTTATATATCACATGTCACTTTGTAAATAATATCTATTCACTGCATTTCCCAAAAGATATTCATATTTTTATTATAAAGTAGTAAATATTTCATTTAAAATATAAAGTATCGATCATTTAGATATTACAGTTGTTTTATATCATGTATTGCCAGAAATACCAGTGATTTTTGTTTTTATTTTAATCTAAGAGATGTCATTATGCTTTGAAAGATGTAAGAAAAGTTTCGAATTGTTACATCCTCGAATGCGAAGAGTTAATTACAGCTGCTTTCAATCGTTTGCATTTATATATCACGTGTCACTTTGTAAATAATATCTATTCACTGCATTTCCCAAAAGATATTCATATTTTTATTATAAAGTAGTAAATATTTCATTTAAAATATAAAGTATCGATCATTTAGATATTACAGTTGTTTTATATCATGTATTGCCAGAAATACCAGTGATTTTTGTTTTTATTTTAATCTAAGAGATGTCATTATGCTTTGAAAGATGTAAGAAAAGTTTCGAATTGTTACATCCTCGAATACGAAGAGTTAATTACAGCTGCTTTCAATCGTTTGCATTTATATATCACGTGTCACTTTGTAAATAATATCTATTCACTGCATTTCCCAAAAGATATTCATATTTTTACTATAAAGCAGTAAATATTTCATTTGAAATATAAAGTACCGACCATTTAGATATTACAGTTGCTTTAGATCACATATCACTTTGTAAATTATATCTATTCACTGCATTTCCCCAAAAATATCGATATCTTTATTATAAAATAGTAAATATTTAATTTGAAATAAAAAGTATCGACCATTTTGGTTTATAATAAATAATTCCAATTAAGAACGTTATTTCTATAAAAATCCAACGCTGCTAATGACCAAAACCAATTATATAATACTAACAGTATATCTCACAGAACATAATTTCCAAATTTCACATAATTTAGTTCAATTTTTCAAACGAAAAATTACGAATTCATGTAGAAAACTGCGATATGCAGGTGGTACATACAGTACTGAACATTTCCATGGAAAACGTGCCGAATTTTCCTGCAGTCAAGCAAAGAGGACGAGTGGATCTGTGCATGATGAACAGAAGACACTTGGCTTTGGGAGGCGAGACGTTGAACCAATTCGATTCGTACGCGGAATTGCTCATTTCTCTGCTCTGAAACATTCCAAGGTAATTTCTCTGTCTGCAAGTATCGACACGTCAAATCGCACATGGTTCAATCGATTCACCGCTACGTTTATTTTCCATCTCAGTTCCAATTCATCTCCAAAGCGCAGACATCGTTCTTTTTTTCACGAAAGACGAACGACGCATAGATAAATCGATACAGATAAAGTTAATCTAGATAAACGACGATAAATCGAAATACGGAAGCTGCGTGGCTAAATGAACTTCGAAAGGTAACGAATTTTTTCGCTATATTCTGACGAGACTTGCAATTATTTCAGATGAAAATTTATATTTAACACGCAACATCAATTCTTTCTTTCTATACACGTGTATAGATATTTAACCCCTTGATATACAAATTAAATACACTTGATGCGATTGAAAAAGATTATTTTATTTCGCTGAGTTGAACTAGAGAATGAAAGCTGAAAAGGAATATAGTTTTTTTTTAAATATTGGATTTTTGTTGATAAGATTGATTCATAAAACTTATCTCTTGACATACAATGGAGAGAAATACGTAGTAAAGTCAAAAAAGGGCCTTGGAATAAAACGAGTTTAACTCGTCATTGTATGTTAAGGAGTTAAACATAATGTCCGTTCTCTAATTTACATGGAAAATGAAGCAGAACGTGCGGCAAGTTAGTTATGAATATGTTGATTGCATCAGGAAGGATTACTTACTTGGACCAAGAGCATCTCTCCTATGTAACAATAAAGATACACGTGTACCAGGATGAAGCCGACGAACAGGACGAAGAAAAGCAATTGAAAGTTGAACATTCCGTCTTCGTTTTGCAGCAGCACCTGCCCCGTTCGTGATACCAGTTTAATTCTCCAATTTTCCAAAGGAAAAGTACAGTGAACTTGAGACTTACGTTGAAGAACAAGAAGCCTTGGAAACATATTTCGACGGTGCAGAGCAGTAGTTGGATTAACAGCAACATGCTGAAGGAGTCCTCGATCTTCCCTGCGAACCTTTAACGATAGAAGCACACGTGAAGATCTTTATCGAGAGAAAAACACGGTAATATTGGAATATCGATGATGGTGAAATACTGGCAGATTGCAAAATTCCTATATGTTGCTATATCGGAAGATTGAAACGCTGAAATATCAAAGAATTCGAATAGTAATTATAAATCAATCGAAGAACTGAGAAACATAGATTCTTGAAATACTAGAAGACCGATTAATTAATTTCAAGAGATGAAATACTAATATTGACAATGATTACATAAATACTGGTACATTGCAAAATTGCATTCCTATATTGGAAGATTGAAACACTGAAATATCAAAGAATTCGAATACTAATTATAAATCAATCGAAGAACTGAGAAACATAGATTCTTGAAATATTAGAAGACCGATTAATTAATTTCAAGAGATAAAATACTAATATTGACAATGATTACATAAATACTGGTACATTGCAAAATTGCGTTCCTATATTGAAAGATTGAAATACTAAAATACCAAAGAATTCGTATATTAATTATAAATTAATCGAACAACTGAAAAACATAGATTTTTGAAATATTAAAGTGAAGATTAATTAATTTCAGGAGATAAAATACTAATATCGACGATGATTATATAAATACTAGCAGATTGCAAAATTCCTATATGTTGCTATATCGGAAGATTGAAACGCTGAAATATCAAAGAATTCGAATAGTAATTATAAATCAATCGAAGAACTGAGAAACATAGATTCTTGAAATACTAGAAGACCGATTAATTAATTTCAAGAGATAAAACACTGTAATATTGACGATGATTATATAAATACTGGAATATTGCAAAATTGCGTTCCTATATTGAAAGATTGAAATACTAAAATACCAAAGAATTCGTATACTAATTATAAATTAATCGAACAACTGAAAAACATAGATTTTTGAAATATTAAAGTGAAGATTAATTAATTTCAGGAGATAAAATACTAATATCGACGATGATTATATAAATACTAGCAGATTGCAAAATTCCTATATGTTGCTATATCGGAAGATTGAAACGCTGAAATATCAAAGAATTCGAATAGTAATTATAAATCAATCGAAGAACTGAGAAACATAGATTCTTGAAATACTAGAAGACCGATTAATTAATTTCAAGAGATAAAACACTGTAATATTGACGATGATTATATAAATACTGGAATATTGCAAAATTGCGTTCCTATATTGAAAGATTGAAATACTAAAATACCAAAGAATTCGTATATTAATTATAAATTAATCGAACAACTGAAAAACATAGATTTTTGAAATATTAAAGTGAAGATTAATTAATTTCAGGAGATAAAATACTAATATCGACGATGATTATATAAATACTAGCAGATTGCAAAATTCCTATATGTTGCTATATCGGAAGATTGAAACGCTGAAATATCAAAGAATTCGAATAGTAATTATAAATCAATCGAAGAACTGAGAAACATAGATTCTTGAAATACTAGAAGGCCGATTAATTAATTTCAAGAGATAACAACATAAAGATATTTAGAGAATTTATAGAATATTACCAGGGATTTTTCAAAAAATTATTAAAATTTTATTCACCGGTTTAGATGCTCGTGTCTGTTTACGATCCAAGCCAAACTCTTCTTGAACTCTTCCTCGTCTCTATTCCCCTCTTCATCGCTCATCAACCGCTGCAATTTCTTCCTGAGAATCTCGAACTGCCCACACATATGCGTCACTAGCATGGCGATGAAGGTGTCAACGGTGGTGTAACAGATGGTAGCCGAATACCCTGCGATCACTTGACCAAAGTTAGTTAAAATGAGCGCCGGTGTCGATCGAATGTTGTACGGAAAATATCCAGGATACAAAGCCAAGTGATCCTGGCTCTCTTTCGCTTTGTCGCTCTGGTAGACGACGAATGCTCGAGTGCTGAGATACACGGTGACCATCAACAGAGTTAGCAAAGAGCACCAGATAGAAATCATCTGCGCGGGTTTCGCCATTTTCAGCATCGCTGTCTTCTCTTCCTGGGTTTTCGCGCTCTGCCAATCGTTGTAGAAAAACTGCATGACAGGCTTGAAAGCTTGAATCATAATCGATAATTCGTAGAAGATAATTCGAAGGAGACAATTCGAAGAAGATAATTCGAAGAAGGATCTTCGAAAAAGATAATTCTAAGAAGGATCTTCGAAAAAGATAACTCGAAGAAGAATCTTCGAAGAAGATAATTCGAAGAAGGATCTTTGAAGAAAATAATTCGAAGAAGGATCTTCGAAGAAAATAATTCGAAGAAGGATCTTCGGAAAAGATAATTCAAAGAAGAATTTTCGAAGAAAATAATTCAAAAAAGGATCTTTGAAGAAAATAATTCGAAGAAGAATCTTCGATGAAAATAATTCAAAAAAGGATCTTTGAAGAAAATAATTCGAAGAAGAATCTTCGAAGAAAATAATTCGAAGAAGGATCTTCGGAAAAGATAATTCAAAGAAGAATTTTCGAAGAAAATAATTCAAAAAAGGATCTTTGAAGAAAATAATTCGAAGAAGAATCTTCGAAGAAAATAATTCGAAGAAGGATCTTCGAAGAAAATAATTCGAAGAAGGATCTTCGGAAAAGATAATTCAAAGAAGAATTTTCGAAGAAAATAATTCAAAAAAGGATCTTTGAAGAAAATAATTCGAAGAAGAATCTTCGAAGAAAATAATTCGAAGAAGAATCTTCGAAAAAAATGATTCGAGGAAAATAATTCGAAGAAGGATCTTCGAAGAAAATAATTCGAAGAAGGATCTTCGAAGAAAATAATTCAAAGAAGGATCTTCGAAGAAGATAATTTAAAGAAGGATCTTCGAAAAAGATAATTCGAAGAAGGATTTTCGAAAAAATTTTTCATCGAGTTTAGTTGGGTATACGTACAGTCCCTGTGGTACCAAGTGATCATCAGCTTTATCATCGCGTTTATACCAGGGATATTAGCGGTTGACAGGTTCTCCGTCACAAGTTCAAGGTCTCCCCATATGAAGAGTAGATTCGCGCTTTGGGGGCCGGTCCCGAAGATTAATATGATAGTCAGATAAGTTAGAGCCTTGAAATCCGGCCATCGCTGATCGGTCCTACTAGGCTCGGGCCAGATCCCGAGTAAGTCCATGTTCCAGCGATTCCATCCGAGGGCCACTGTCAATCCTACAAAGGTGCCAATGAAGTTTCTCGCAGTTTGAATTTTCGATTTCTATTTAACTCTAATTCTATTTAAATTCGATGCGAATCTTCGAATTCCTAAGCTCTTGAATCCTCGAATTGTATAAACGGTTTGCGTCGATTCGTTTTACTTTCAACTCGACGATAGTCTCAAATTGACTTGACAAAATTCGATGCAAATCTTCGAATTTCTAAACTTTTCGAATTCTCGAATCGTATGCACGGTTTGCGACGATTCGATTTACTTATGACTTGTCGATAGTCTCAAATTGACTTGATAAAATTCGATTCAAATTTTCGAATTCCTAAGCTGTCAAATTCCCGAATTCTATACACCGTTTGCATCGATACGTTTTACTTATGACTTGATGATAGTCTGAAATTGACTTGACAAAATTCAATACAAATCTTCGAATTCTTAAGCTCTCGAATTTTCGAATTGCACACACGGTTTGCGTCGATAGATTTTACTCGTTACTCAAGGAACATCTCAAATTGACTTGACAAAATTCGATGCAAAAATCGTCGAATTGTACACACGGCTTACGTCCATACGTTTTACTTATGACTCAAGGATAGTCTCAAATTGAATTGACAAAATTTGATGCAAATCTTCGAATTTCTAAGTTCTCCAATCCTCGAATTGTACACACGGTTTTCGTCGATTCGTTTTACTCGTGACTCGACGATAGTCTCAAATTAACTTGACAAAATTTGACCCAAATCTTCGAATTCCTAAACTCTCGAATCCTCGAATTGAATACACGGTTTGCGACGATACGTTTTACTCGTGACTCGATGGTAGTCTTAAACTGACTTTACAAAATTTGATGCAAATCTTCGAATTCCTAAACACTAGAATCGTCGAATTGTACACACGGTTTGCGTCGATTCATTTACTTATGACTTAACGATAGTCTCAAATTAACTTGACAAAATTCGATGCAAATCATCGAATTCCTAAGCTCTCGAATCCTCGAATTGTACACACGGTTTCCGTCGATACGTTTTACTTATGACTTGACAATAGTCTCAAATTGACTTGACAAAATTCGATGCAAAAATCGTCGAATTGTACACACGGGTTGCGTCGATTCGTTTTACTCGTGACTCGACGATACTTTCAAATCGAATTGACAAAATTCGATGCAAATTTCCGAATTTCTAAGCTCCCGAATCCTCGAATTGTCCACACGGTTTGCGTCGATACGTTTTACTCGCGACTCGACGATAGTCTAAAATTGACTTGAAAATGTCTCGAGATGGTAATTGGTACCTCGTTCAAAGTCCATTGGAGACACGCAGGTAGACCAGACGATAGAATAACTGACGAATTTCTCGTTCTTTACACGCGAGAAGAACGCATGCCCGTGTGGTGGAAGGTGAGAAAGCACCTTATGCGAGAAATGTTGCAAACTTCAAAGTAGCTGGAAGTTTAGTTTCCACGAGTGTAGACAAATTTCTCTGATCGATCTCCATCGCGAATGAAAAGTGTCTTTAAGTGGCTATTGAGCGTGCTTCTGCCTCTTTCGTTAAATAATTGATCGCGTTCATTGACTAACTTTCACCGTGGCGTGCTATTCTTATTTTTCTATCGTTTATTCGCTTCTAAAATTACCCACGAAGCTCGTTGAGTTGAACATACCGACGAGGGTAGTTCGAGAAATTAAATCCAGCAATTATGTCCTCTGTTCTGAACTTCTGCTCGCCGTTCTTCTATCCGCTGTTGCGAAAAGCGATTTTCGTGAAGAGGATTAAATTAACTGAAGCGTAATTTTTCATCTCTTTTTATTCGAAAGTACAAGAACGGACGGTTTGAAGAATATTCTCGTAAATTAGTTTATGTAATCCTATTAAATCGTATACAAACTTGGATAAAATTTCTTCTTGCGTAGACTGTATGTAGTAACATTCTGATAATTATTTATCGATTACTAAAACGAGAGAATTAAATGATTTCGCCAATGATATTGCAAGAAAGTATAATTTATTTTATTTTACAGATCGGAGATGTTCGTTTGAGATGAAACGGTGAAATAGAAAAGGTAAAATAAATATGTCGCTTAATGAGATTACGCGTATCGGTTATTGATTCATGCGTCGATTTTTCTCGAGAAATCGATCGATCTGTCTGGATCTCTCGAGCAAAATCTATTCCTTCGAGGAAACCCGGGAAAGACTCAAAGTTGACCCAAAGTAACTAAAATTTAGCTCGACCCGAGAATCGACGATTTAGGTCAAGTTTGAGCTAGCGTATTCGGGCTCGTCGAATCGATTAATTAGCCTGATGTATAAAAGCTAATTAAATCTAGTTTCTTAAATTACGAGCGTAAGTTTATATTAAATAGGGTGGCAAATATGTACAGTTTTGTGTCTAGACTTTCCTAGATTTCTCATACAGATCTTCCTCTTCGACTCGCTCCACTCCTCCTTTAGTTCCCATAAGATCTCGACGATAGTATCTCCGAGACTACACCATCGATTTCGGTGAAATCCAGATCGAATATTAACCCTTTGCACTCGAAGACTTTTTCGCTATGAAGAAGCTTTTCTTATGTTTCTATAAGCTCTGTAGTACCTTTTATGTGAAAATATNGAAGGTCGACTCTGCCGAATCACGATCGACGAATCGATGAAACGAGAATTAAAGAAGATACTCGAATGGTGATACTCAAGTTTCGATTCGGATAAAGGAGACTGAATCTGGAAAGGATTATATTTGGATACGCAAGATTGGATAAGAATCGAAGAGATCGAGTCAGGAAAATATTTGTTCTTCTCATTCGAAAGTTGGATTGGAACCTTATTTACCAGTGACTTATTCGAAATAATATTTAAACTTCTCAGAGGCATTCGAACGGGTTATTGAATTGACATAAAGAACGAAGAAGATGTAAGAAGAGAGCAGGAGTGAAATACGGTGACAAGCAGATGACCGAGTCGATCGACGATTCGATGAAACGAGAATTAGAGAAGCTACTCGAATTGTGATAATCATGTTTCAATTAGGCTAAAGGAGATTGAATTTGGAGAGGATTGGATTGGATAAGAATCGAAGAGGTCGTGTCAGGAAAATATTTGTTCTTCTCATTCGAAAGTTGGATTGGAACCTTATTTCATAAAGTGTACCAGTGACTTATCCGAAATAGCATTTCAATTACTTAGAAGCATTCAAACGAGTTGTTGAATTAACATAAAGAATAGAAGAGAGGTAAGAAGGGAGCATGAGTGAAATACGGTGACAAGTAGATAGCTGAATCGAAGGTCGACTCTGCCGAATCACGATCGACGAATCGATGAAACGAGAATTAAAGAAGATACTCGAATGGTGATACTCAAGTTTCGATTCGGATAAAGGAGACTGAATCTGGAAAGGATTATATTTGGATACGCAAGATTGGATAAGAATCGAAGAGATCGAGTCAGGAAAATATTTGTTCTTCTCATTCGAAAGTTGGATTGGAACCTTATTTACCAGTGACTTATTCGAAATAATATTTAAACTTCTCAGAGGCATTCGAACGGGTTATTGAATTGACATAAAGAACGAAGAAGATGTAAGAAGAGAGCAGGAGTGAAATACGGTGACAAGCAGATGACCGAGTCGATCGACGATTCGATGAAACGAGAATTAGAGAAGCTACTCGAATTGTGATAATCATGTTTCAATTAGGCTAAAGGAGATTGAATTTGGAGAGGATTGGATTGGATAAGAATCGAAGAGGTCGTGTCAGGAAAATATTTGTTCTTCTCATTCGAAAGTTGGATTGGAACCTTATTTCATAAAGTGTACCAGTGACTTATCCGAAATAGCATTTCAATTACTTAGAAGCATTCAAACGAGTTGTTGAATTAACATAAAGAATAGAAGAGAGGTAAGAAGGGAGCATGAGTGAAATACGGTGACAAGTAGATAGCTGAATCGAAGGTCGACTCTGCCGAATCACGATCGACGAATCGATGAAACGAGAATTAAAGAAGATACTCGAATGGTGATACTCAAGTTTCGATTCGGATAAAGGAGACTGAATCTGGAAAGGATTATATTTGGATACGCAAGATTGGATAAGAATCGAAGAGATCGAGTCAGGAAAATATTTGTTCTTCTCATTCGAAAGTTGGATTGGAACCTTATTTACCAGTGACTTATTCGAAATAATATTTAAACTTCTCAGAGGCATTCGAACGGGTTATTGAATTGACATAAAGAACGAAGAAGATGTAAGAAGAGAGCAGGAGTGAAATACGGTGACAAGCAGATGACCGAGTCGATCGACGATTCGATGAAACGAGAATTAGAGAAGCTACTCGAATTGTGATAATCATGTTTCAATTAGGCTAAAGGAGATTGAATTTGGAGAGGATTGGATTGGATAAGAATCGAAGAGGTCGTGTCAGGAAAATATTTGTTCTTCTCATTCGAAAGTTGGATTGGAACCTTATTTCATAAAGTGTACCAGTGACTTATCCGAAATAGCATTTCAATTACTTAGAAGCATTCAAACGAGTTGTTGAATTAACATAAAGAATAGAAGAGAGGTAAGAAGGGAGCATGAGTGAAATACGGTGACAAGTAGATAGCTGAATCGAAGGTCGACTCTGCCGAATCACGATCGACGAATCGATGAAACGAGAATTAAAGAAGATACTCGAATGGTGATACTCAAGTTTCGATTCGGATAAAGGAGACTGAATCTGGAAAGGATTATATTTGGATACGCAAGATTGGATAAGAATCGAAGAGATCGAGTCAGGAAAATATTTGTTCTTCTCATTCGAAAGTTGGATTNCGAAGACTTTTTCGCTATGAAGAAGCTTTTCTTATGTTTCTATAAGCTCTGTAGTACCTTTTATGTGAAAATATATAAAAAATAATATATGTTTGGGTTTGGAATGAGCGGAATTTTGATACTTAGAATGTAGTTATCTTTAAAATACTTATTATCGCTTCGTTTTTAAGTTATGGAATTAAAACGAAAGGTCACCACAAAATTTTTAAGTTCGCCGAAGATATGGAAGATGTGGATAATCGTGTTCTCTTTTATACATCTTAGTAATTTTACTATATCTTGACTTGATTTCTTCTGCGTTTCCAGAGAAAACCTCAGTGAAACACACATTTCTCAAAAAGTTGTGCTGGAATAAGTTATTATTCGATTTTTTTATTACTAGTTTTAATCACTAATAAACTTTAATGACAGCGGAGTGGAAAGGGTTAATTTCGAGACT
This sequence comes from Euglossa dilemma, assembly GCA_002201625.1. NCBI lineage: Eukaryota > Metazoa > Arthropoda > Insecta > Hymenoptera > Apidae > Euglossa > Euglossa dilemma. Next base: position 1,357,646 of record NIJG01000055.1, on the reverse strand, counting down.
ATATATCGAATTCCTTATAAAGTAGAACTAATTTTCTACGAATTCGAAGCTAATACAAAAGATCCAAACTTTCTTAGAATTCGAACCGAATCTATATCGTCTCAATCATCTCTATCATCTCGAATAAAAACGCTTCGAATCTCATAAAATCTAAGACTAAAAATAAAAAATTCCGTGATTTCAAATTCCTTTCAAATGATCCAAACTTCTCTATATATTAAAATCCAATCTGTATCATCTGAAACTTAGCAGAAACAGTCCAAACTTCTTTAAAGACATAATGGAAGCTTGGTAGCTTGAAACGTAATCCGAGTAAACGAAATTTCCACGGAAATTGACTGATATCTCTGTAACTTCGATCGATCGAAATGATCGGAAGATGGACGTTGCAGTTGTAGAAAAATGATCGGTGTTCGTGCTCTGATTGTAGGGAACAATCCGAAAGATGGAAGGCCGAGGCAAGGAGCGAGTCGAATCGCAGGATCCCGAATCGCTGGAACTGAACTGCGGCGAACGCTTTCACCGGTCGTGAAATCAACGATTTATCAGTTCCGCTTTCCTCCAGGAGGGGGTTCGGGGGCAAGTACACGGTCCGTCGAATCTAGAAGAGGAATCTAGGAGAAGACGTTCTCGGGCCTGGCCTTGGGACACAGGAAGCTCGAGCAATCGTGTCTTCTTACAGCGTCTATCACCTGCTGGAAGTGGCTGGACACTTGGACGGCTGCTTCCTTCTGAAGCCTGCGAACGTGCACACGATTAATGTACAATGGTTAATGGCGATTGGTCGAGAATGGTTGGAGGTGTCGATCAGCTGGTTTAACTATCGATAGCCACCGTGTAATTCATAGTTAACGGGACGAAGTTATCGTGAATAAATCGCGCGAGCAAGAAATACGGTGACAAGCAGATGATCGAGTCGAAGGTTAACTCTGTTGAATCACGATCGACGATTCGATGAAACGAGAATTAGAGAAGCTACTCGAATATGGATACTTAAGTTTTGATTAAGCGATTGAATCTGAAGAGGATCAGATTTGGAGACGCAAGATTGGATAAGAATCGACGAGATCGAGTCAGGAAAATATTTGTTCTTCTCATTCTAAAGCTGGATTGGAACCTTATTTCATAAAGTGTACCAGTGACTTATCCGAAATAGAAATTGAATTACTCAGAGGCATTCAAACAGGTTATTGCATTGACATAAAGTATGACGAAAATATAGGAAGGGAGTTGGAGTGAAATACGGTGACAAGCAGATGACCGAGTCGATCGACGATTCGATGAAACGAGAATTAGAGAAGCTACTCGAATTGTGATACTCATGTTTCAATTAGGCTAAAGGAGATTGAATTTGGAGAGGATTGGATTGGATAAGAATCGAAGAGATCGTGTCAGGAAAATATTTGTTCTTCTCATTCTAAAGTTGGATTGGAACCTTATTTCATAAAGTGTACCAGTGACTTATCCGAAATAGCATTTCAATTACTTAGAAGCATTCAAACGAGTTGTTGAATTAACATAAAGAATAGAAGAGAGGTAAGAAGGGAGCATGAGTGAAATACGGTGACAAGTAGATAGCTGAATCGAAGGTCGACTCTGCCGAATCACGATCGACGAATCGATGAAACGAGAATTAAAGAAGATACTCGAATGGTGATACTCAAGTTTCGATTCGGATAAAGGAGACTGAATCTGGAAAGGATTATATTTGGATACGCAAGATTGGATAAGAATCGAAGAGATCGAGTCAGGAAAATATTTGTTCTTCTCATTCGAAAGTTGGATTAGAACCTTATTTACCAGTGACTTATCCGAAATAATATTTAAACTTCTCAGAGGCATTCAAACGGGTTATTGAATTGACATAAAGAACGAAAAAGATGTAAGAAGAGAGCAGGAGTGAAATACGGTGACAAGCAGATGGCCGAATCGAAGGTTGATACTGTTGAATCACGATGATCGATGCGATAAAACGAGAGTTAGAAAAGCTAGTCGAATTGTGATACTCAAGTTTCGATTAGGCTAAAGGAGATTGAATCTGGAGAGGATTAGATTTGGAAACGCGGGATTGGATAAGAATCGAAGAGATCGAGTCAGGAAAATATTTGTCCTTCTCATTCGAAAGCTGAAGTGGAACTTTATTTCATAAAGTGTATCAGTGACTTATCCGAAATAGTGTTTGAACTACTCAGAGACATTCAAAGGTGTTATTGAATTGACATAAAGAATGGAAAAGAAGTAGGAAGAAATAATGAAGGAGAAATATAATTTTATCGAAGAATGGTAGTTTTTCACCATTTTTCGTCGGACCAGTGTTCAAACGAATTATTGAATTGGCATAAAAAATAGAGAAGAGGTAAGAAGAAATGATGAAAGAGAAATATTATAATGCTATCAAAGAATGCTAATTTTTTACCATTTCTTTCGTTATACCAATGTTGAAACGAGTTATTGAATTGACATAAAGAATGGAAAAGAAGTAGGAAGAAATGATTATGGAGAAATATTCTAATGCTATCGAAGAATGCTAATTTTTCACCATTTTTCGTCGTACCAATGTTCAAACGAGTTATTGAATTGGCATAAAGAATGGAAAAGAATTAGGAAGAAATGATGACGGAGAAATATTATAATTTTGTTGAAAAATGCTAACTTTTATCATTTCTTTCGTTATACCAATGTTCAAACGAGTTATTGAATTGACATAAAAAATAGAGAAGATGTAAGAAGAAATGATGAAAGAGAAATATTATAATGCTATCAAAGAATGCTAATTTTTCACCATTTTTCGTCACACCAATGTTCAAACGAGTTATTGAATTGGCATAAAAAATGGAGAAGAGGTAAGAAGAAATGAAAGAGAAATATTATAATGCTATCGAAGAATGTTAATTTTTCACCATTTTTCATCACACTAATGTTCCAAACAGGCTAAATGACTGGTATAGATCGTGGATTTATTACGAAGGATGACATTCCACGCATCAATTACGCTTCTCCTAGAGTTTCCCAATTTCCCTGCCAGCTGGAACCAGTTTGAAACAAAGCCATTATACCGAACGAGTAGAGGAAATCAAAGAACCGAGCCGACTGGACGGAACCATAGCGAGCAGCGGATAACTTTCTTCCCAGCTTTCGCCGGCGACGTCCTACTGACTGATTCGACTTTTACCTCTTAGCACAATTTCACTCTGTGCATATACGCTCGCGCGAGCGCGCATCCTCGTCTATCCCTGTGACAGAGTTGGCCACGTGCGTGCCGGAAAAATTCCAAGAAACGATCCATTGAAAATCGAACGATGACAAATTCGGCCCGAATCTGCTTCGTCCTCGACGGTGCTTATCGATCGCAAACGATTTCTCTGCGCCGAGATCACCCGCTGCTCCTCGCAAGCATAGTTTCACCGTAGAATCATCAGCGTGCAATCGATTTTCACTAGGCATTCGCGAATAATTTATCGTTAGACAGGAAATTCTACGTTTCGAGGAAGCAATATCGTTGTTCGCCTTCGAGGCGTCTAACTACGAGATCTATGGGATCTCAGAGATATTCCTCCTCGTTTACGCAATCGATCGATTGCGATTTTGTTCACCGAGGTTGCCTAATCACGTGAAAAGACTCGTCTGAAAATTCGCCTACTCGAGCTTCGATTCTTACAATTCCATACTCAATAAATTCTTCGGGTGTTTGCGAAAAATCTAGTTTCTTTGGACTAGTCTAAAAATTCGCCTATTGGAACTTTGATTCTCACAGTTCCGTACTAGATAAATTCTTGGGAGATTTATGAAAAATCTGGTTTCTACGAACTCGTTTGAAAATTCGCCTACTCGATCTTCGATTCTTACAATTCCATACTCAATAAATTCTTCAGGGGTTTACAAAAAATCTGGTTTCTCTGGATTAGTCTAAAAATTCACCTATTGGAACTTTGATTCTCACAGTTTCGTACTAGATAAATTCTTCGGAGATTTGTGAAAAATCTGGTTTCTACGGAATCGTTTGAAAATTCACCTACTGAAACTTCGATTCTTATAGTTCCGTACTCGATAAATTCTTCAGTAGTTTGCGATAAATCTGGTTTCTGCAAACTAGTCTAAAAATTCACCAACTGGAACTTCAATTCTTACAGTTTCGTACTCTATAAATACTTCAGAGATTTGCGAAAAATCTGGTTTCTCCAGACTCGTATAAAAATTCGCCTACTCAAACCTCGATTCTCACAGTTTCGTACTGTATAAATTCTTCGAGGGTTTGCGAAAAATCTGGTTTCTGCAGACTAGCTTAAAAATTCGCCAATTGGAGTTTCGATTCTCACAGTTCCATATTCTATAAATTCTTCGGGAGTTTGCGATAAATCTGGTTTCTGCAAACTAGTCTAAAAATTCGCCGACTGGAACTTCGATTCTCACAGTTCCGTACTCGATAAATTCTTCAGGGGTTTACAAAAAATCTGGTTTCTCTGGATTAGTCTAAAAATTCACCTATTGGAACTTTGATTATCACAGTTCCGTAGAAGATAAATTCTTGGGGGATTTGTGAAAAATCTGGTTTCTACGGACTCGTTTGAAAATTTACCTACTGAAACTTCGATTCTCACAGTTCCGTACTCCATAAATTCTTCGGGTGTTTGCGAAAAATCTAGTTTCTTTGGACTAGTCTAAAAATTCGCCTACTGAAACTTCGATTCTCCCAGTTCCGTACTAGATAAATTCTTCGGGAGTTTGCAAAAAATCTAATTTTTGCAGACTAGTCTAAAAATTCGCCTACTCGAACTTTGATTCTCAGAGTTGCGTGCTCGATAAATTCTTCCGGAGTTTGCAAAAAATCTAATTTTTGCAGGCTAGTCTAAAAATTCGCTTACTCGAACTTTGATTCTCACAGTTTCGTACTCGATAAATTCTTCGTGAGTTTGCGAAAAATCTGGTTTCTACGGACTGATGTAAAAATTCGCCTACTGGAACTTCAATTCTCACAGTTCCGTATTCGATAAATTCTTGCGGGATTTGTGAAAAATCTGGTTTCTCTGGACTAGTCTAAAAACTCGCCTACTCGAACTTTCATTCTCACAGTTCCGTGCTCGTTAAATTCTTCGGTGGTTTACGAAAAATCTGATTTCCGCAGACTAGTCCAAAAATTCGTCTACTGAAACTTCTAATCTCACAGTTCCGTACGGTATAAATTGTTCGGGGGATTTGCGAAAAATCTGGTTTCACCGAAAGCAATCGGCGAAAAAACGTAAAAAGGAATGAAGTCCACCGGCATTTCTCGGACACTCGCGAAACACCATAGGCCAAACATAGCAAGCTACATAACGATATGTTAACTAGGGAGCACCGCCATTATATCACAAGAGCTAGCGACTTCCCGTATGTTTTGTAACTGCATGCTCGACTTTTTTGCGCGGACGAAAACGATTCTCGGAAAGCATGTGCCATAACAGTCCGGCTGGTGGAGTACTTACAAGCTCAGAAGGGCGATCATTTTCTTCTCCATCAAAATCACCGCGTCTGTTCCCCTATGGATCATCGCGTCGCAGAATATCCTCTTGGCGCAGGGTGTATTCGTCCAGTCCCCGTCCATATGTGCCACGTCCGCGATTTCCGCGTTCTCCAGGTTCTGAAGTATGTCCTCCAGTTCCTCGTCGCTATCCACGCTTCTTCTCCTTCGTCTTTCGTCCCTTCCGTCCACCGAATTCCTCGTCTCGTCACCCCTAAGATCCTGCGCAGCCTTTTCCGGGTTATCCAAGCGATTTTTATCTGACACGCTATCGGTAAGATATTTCCTGAGAATATCCACAGGCGTAGAACCATCCTCGATGATCAGGATAGCCGGATCCTTGCTGTTCTTCTTCGAGTCCTTTCTATTGTACGCTTTTCTCCTCGGAATAAGAAACTCCGTCACGTCTATACTCTGATCGCGAGCAGGAAGATCAATCTCGACGATCTCGCTGATAGAATCAGCGCCTTTCCGCTGCAGACGCTTGTTCCTGATCAGATTCTTCAGGTTCCTTTCAGCCTGGAAGATGTCCAAGTAATCCAGACTCCGTTTCCTTCTTGAATTCATCACCTGGTCGTTCTGTTCTGGTTCTAACTGATCTTCTTTGTTCTTACTTCTCTGATCTCCTTCGACGATCAGCAGGACTCCATCCCGATTACTTGGATTTCCGGTGTCGTCTTTGCGTGTCGTTTCTTTGTTTTCTGACACGTTTTCTAGGAAATACACGGTTCCGTCGTAGTTTCGTATTCTTTCCGAGTTTCCAGCTTTGTTATCTTGATCAGCTTCCTTCAGGAAGGGATGATCAGCGTCGAGAGCTCTTTGATACTCTACTTCGGTGCCTAGACCTTCGTTGGATCTCTTGAGGACGTCCACGTCCAGGTATCTACCAACAGCGACTGCACCGATTCCAAGGGCAGCACCTGACGCGACGAGTCCTAGAGCCGGGATCAGGATACTGCCACCGGAAGTGACGGTACCGATCTTGTCCTGAGCTTCCTTGCCCTTCGAGAGGCCTAGGTTCTGCGAAATTTTGTGCGTCGCTTCCACCAGAGGATCGATCACGGGTCGAGTGAACTGCGACACCTTCTCCACGCCGTTCGAGAACTGGCTCTTCAGGTTTTCCGAGATCTTCACCCAAAACGGAGCGTCGCTCGGCCTCTTCAGACCGTAGAAATGCTGATTAGGGTAATAGTTCTTCGTGGTGTAGCTGTCGACGATGTTCTTGTCGTTCAGCACGTACTTCTTCTTCTGCCTTTGCTCCGTGAAGGAGTATTGGTTCTCGGGGAAGTTGTCGGGCCGCCTCTTCTCGTTCTTCACGATCTTGGCAGGCTGCACGCCCAGTTCCGGATGAGCGTACTGAAGAACCGGCGCCCTCGCGCCTGGTTTTAGCGCCACTGGAGCGATTTTCTGACTCTCTGGGGTGTAAAGCTGAGAGACAGGGTAAACTGAGATCCCGTCAGGGTGGAGCATCCGTTTGTGAGCGTTGCTTCGGTAATTCTCTGCTCTCGGCTCGTACACCTCTGCTTTCAAAGCCTCGTTCTTGTAGTTCTTCGGGTCCCATTCGAAGAACACGTTCTTCCCTTCCTCGTCGTAGTCTTTGCCGTACCTGTTGAAAAAGATAGTGAAATACTCGTTAAAATACAGCGCGACAATTCGATTGAACTATTGTCCACGAAAGAAGAAAGTTTAACCGAATGATTCTATTTAAAATATAATATCTTAACTGGAAGAAGATTCTACAATCTGATCAGAATCATCTAGTGCTCTTTTCTATTATGCTATAATATGTTTTAATCTTCTCTACTTAAGAACATGATTCAAAAGAATGAAGTTAAAGTAATAGACTTGATGATACAAAGAAAATCGACCCAATACATCACGACAATTCGATTGAACTATTGTTCACGAAAGAAGAAAATTTGACCGAATGATTCTATTTAAAATATAAAATCTTAACAGGAAGAAGATACTACAATCTGATCAGAATCATCTAGTGCTCTTTTCTATTATGCTATAATATGTTTTAATCTTCTCTACTTAAGAACATGATTCAAAAGAATGAAACTAAAGTAATAGACTTGATGATACAAAGAAAATCGACTCAATACATCGGGACAATTCGATTGAACTATTGTCCACGAAAGAAGAAAGTTTAACCGAATGATTCTATTTAAAATATAATATCTTAACAGGAAGAAGATTCAACAATCTGATTAGAATCATCTAGTGCTCTTTTCTATTATGCTATAATATGTTTTAATCTTCTCTACTTAAGAACATGATTCAAAAGAGTTAAGTTAAACCAATCGACTCGACGACACAAAGAAAATAAAGTCGGAAAGCCTCCGAGTGTATTTTAAAGAATTTCTCGCTACGTGTTTCACATTTTAACATACCTTCTGTTAACGTTCTTGAAGAACCTCTCGGCTATTGTCCACAAAAGAAAAAAGTTTGACAGAATAACTATATTTAAAATATAAGATCTTAACGTGAAGAAAATTCTATGGTTTGATCAGAATCATCTACAGCTCTTTTCTATCGCGTTATAATATAAATATATTAGACTAGAAAAATTTCTAGACTTCTCTACTTGAAGTATATAATCCAAAAGAATGAAGCTAAAGTAATAGACTTGATGACACAAAGAAAATCGACTCGGGAAGCCTCCAAGTGTATTGTAAAGAATTTCTCGCTACGTGTTTCACATTTCAACATACCTTCTGTTAACGTTCTTGAAGAACCACTCGACTATTGTCCACAAAAGAAAAAAGTTTGACAGAATAATTCTATATAAGATATAAGATCTATATATAAGATAACAGGGAAAAGATTCTACAATCTAATCAGAATCACCTAGTGTTCTTTTCTATCGTACTATAATATTTTTCCAGTCTTCTCTATTTGAAGTACATAATCTAAAAGAATTAAGTTAAACCAATCGACTCGACGACACAAAGAAAATCGACTCGGAAAGCCTCCAAGTGTATTGTAAAAAATTTCTAGACTTCTCTACTTGAAGTATATAATCCAAAAGAATGAAGCTAAAGTAATAGACTTGATGACACAAAGAAAATCGACTCGGGAAGCCTCCAAGTGTATTGTAAAGAATTTCTCGCTACGTGTTTCACATTTCAACATACCTTCTGTTAACGTTCTTGAAGAACCTCTCGACTATTGTCCACAAAAGAAAAAAGTTTGACAGAATAATTCTATATAAGATATAAGATTTACATATAAGATAACAGGGAAAAGATTCTACAATCTGATCAGAATCATCTAGTGCTCTTTTCTATTATGCTATAATATGTTTTAATCTTCTCTACTTAAGAACATGATTCAAAAGANACTCGACTATTGTCCACAAAAGAAAAAAGTTTGACAGAATAATTCTATATAAGATATAAGATTTACATATAAGATAACAGGGAAAAGATTCTACAATCTGATCAGAATCACCTAGTGTTCTTTTGTATCGCGTTATAATATTTTTCCAGTCTTCTCTATTTGAAGTACATGATCTAAAAGAATTAAGTTAAACCAATCGACTCGACGACACAAAGAAAATCGACTCGGAAAGCCTCCAAGTGTATTGTAAAGAATTTCTCGCTACGTGTTTCACATTTTAACATACCTCCTGTTAACGTTCTTGAAGAACCTCTCGAATCTCTGCCTCTCAACGACATTCTCCGCGGGATAGAAGTTGGAAGAGGCCTCGAGGCTGTCGCTGGATCCTCCATCGTGAATCAGTTTGTTGTTGATCACTCTTGCGTTGCGCCACGTTTGAAGTTTATCGATAGGTTCGTCGGGGACCCTCTTTCCGTGGATTACAGGTGTACCATCCCTGTCCAGGGTCATGGGTGACCTCTTCGGGTTCGACTTGACGTTTATCTCTGACCTGACGATCACTTCCGGTGGCACGTTCTTGCCGTCTCTGTTCTTGGACAAGTTTGCGCCGATATTAGTCCTGGAGGAACGAATCTGATGAGGCAGGAAGGTGTATCGTGGCTTATCCTCGGTCTGATCGACCAACTGCAGTTTCCTCTGGGACCTATCCTGGAAATGTCTCGGCAAGAGCAGTCCGCTGCCCGGGAAAGCCGGATCGAACCTCGCGTAATTGCTTCTCTCTGCTGCCTTCGCTTCGCTCTGAAGAGGTTTCCAGCTCTGGTACTCCTCCGTGGTCGAATCTTGAAGTTGCACAGCTCTCCCGTCGGTCCCCAGAGGCGTCCAGTTGCCATAATCGATGTTCTGCTCGCTGACCGGCCGATCGTTGTCGGTGACATTGAGCTTCTCGTTCGCGGACGCGTTCTCGGGCTTCGAGGAGATTTTCTGGCTGTCCGAGTCAGACAGCTTGGCTCTTAGTTGTTCTATCTGAGCCTCTTCCAGCTTCCTGATCTCCTCTTTGCTTTTCGGCTCGGATTTGCTCGCTATCGACGCGTCCGACAACGTGGAGTTCTCGTTCGCTGCTTCCACACCGGGATTCTCAGGATCCTGAGGGTCGTCGAGGGGATCGTTGGGGGTTAACTGATCAGGGAAAGTCTTGTCTCGACGTTTCACTATCAGAGTAGCCACGTTGCCCTCGCTGGTTCGAACTTTCAACTCCTCGGTCTCTCCTGGCAGACTTCGCGACACTTTCAGCATCGTTCGGGCGTAGCTCGGCTTCGGTAGGTCTGCCTTGATAATATCGGCGATGACCAATATCATCAACGCTAATGTGAACGTCACCTAAAATAGGGAAACGATATGTTAAGATCGTGCAACTGTTGGTAGATGAAGAAAGAAGGAAATAGAAATTGAATTCGATGGGATTTATAGTTAAAATTATAGATAGATGCGGTTGTGCCTCGGTTTATGGTAGGTCTAAGAAAATTTGTCGCGTATTCGTCGATCATTCAAGCAGTCACTAAAAGAAAAATACCATTAACCACTTGCGCTGGCAAAAAATTCACCAACGCGTGTACCAGAACGTTCCAGTGTAACTCGCTGGAAGGCGTCACACAGTGTTTGATGCCTCAGAGAAATCGGAAGAAGATTTATATTTTCTAAACTAATTTATTGTCAACCTTGAATTATTTATAGTTTTTTTGAGGGAACATAAAGTAACAATTCCACCTGATGTGCCACGCACGTGAGTTTTTGTTTCTGTAAGAATCACATGACGACGTACATACCACGTCGTTGGCGATTCTGTGACAAACGCATTACAACGTGCGTGACACGTCTTTCCAGCGCAAGTGGTTAATCTACGCTCACTCCTCTTGATATCTACCTAGTGTGAAATTAACACTAGGTTTAGGACGTTTGTGAATACCTATCTTTATGGAGACCTGTCAGATTTACGGGTAAAGAAAACTATTTTCTTAAAAAATAAGACCATGAGTTCAATTTAAAAACAATTACGATATTAACAAACTTAATATAAGTTGATTAAATCTATTAATATTGTATAATTGTAGCAACTCACCCGTTAAATTGACGGATTCGATAAATCTAGTGTTAAAGAAACTCGAGTAACGAAGCTTGCGACGCGAAGATAGCTACCTTGATCAGAGAGAACAATATTTTTACATTTCATCAATTTAATCGAAGAATTCCGAGAATTGGTTATTAACCCCTTGTACTCGAGTGGCGACTGTCAGTCACTATGTAATTTTGAAGACTCATATTAGTTAATATATCAAATTTAAGATAATATAACAATATGCGAAATATCGAAATCAAATAATTCTACGTGTTAATTGTTATACGATTCTCTATTTACGATAATATCAATTTTATACCAGAAAATTTGTGACCTTTTACTCTTCCGTAGCAAAAATCATTATACGATTCTCTATTTACCA
>NIJG01000055.1:1252010-1295016 GCA_002201625.1 Euglossa dilemma | reverse complement strand
GTGAAAAATTTGCAACGCGTGAAAGATAAAAGTGCATCCACGAATATCAAAATTCCCACGAACTTTCGTTCTCTCTTTCTCTGTGTCGCTTTTAATTTCCGGCGTTGGTTTTCCAATTTCTCTCCGATTTTCCCGTTGACGTTTAGTTAATTTACAACGCCTCCAAGAGTTATTAAAAAGTTAATAAAGATCGTGAAAGGTGAAAAATTTGCAACGCGTGAAAGATAAAAGTGCACCCACGAATATCAAAATTCCCACGAACTTTCGTTCTCTCTTTCTCTGTGTCGCTTTTTATTTCCGGCGTCGGTCTTCCGATTTTCCTGCGATTTTCCCGGTCTGGTTAAAAACTCGGAACACATGAAGCTGGCGCAGACGATAATCCCATCCCGTTTGCCGACAACGAAAGTAGACGTTCCCTGCACTTGACGGCCGTCTGTTCTCTCTTTTTATCGATACGCGTCCTGCTGCTCGTTTTCGCGGTTATCTACGCCGGAGAACGACCCAATTCCGGTTTCGAGTAGGCCAGCCGACCGCACCGACAGACCGGAATCGGAAGGGAAAAATCCTGGCCCGTTGCGTGCGCAACGGAAGTCGAATAGACGCTCGTCTTCGCGGTAATTCAGACCTCTCCAGGCGACTAATTTTTTAACGAAACTTCCAGCTCTTCTCCTTGTTACCGACGCTTGCGGAGAAACCTTGGAAAGTATAGCCAGGGCGAGTTTCAAACTCTACGAATTTACCTGACAGCGATTCTTTTATTTGCCAAAACGTTATATCAAGTTATAAAACTTGCGAGCGAATCTTTGACAGGTCGTTGAGATTTTAATCCAACTTCCAAACCATGCAATTGTCGTGACGATACAACCGTTTTCATTCTCGCTAATTGATATTTCGAATTGTAATAAAAGTTTCAAGCTATCATTCGTGAAAACTATTCGAGGAAATGTCAAAAATTTTAACGAATTTGAAAATAAAAATACCACATCAACGATATACTGAAATTCTATGTGTTTAATTTAATTATAAATCCTTCGTTTCAGATGGAAGAAGCTTAGGAAAATAACTTAAAGGAATTAAACGAGTCTGGAAATGAAAAGAATAGCAAGTTTTTACTATTATGTAAAGATGGAAGAATACGAAGGTGTTGGGAATAGGAAGAAGAGGAAGAAATTGTCTAATAAAATCGTACGGAATCATTGACCTGACCTAAGAAGAAGTTAACGATAGGTTTGTGGGTCGATGATGCAAAAATGTGAAAATCCGAGCCCGCGGTTCGGAAGTTGCTCGTAAAACGGAAACGTTAGAGGCGTTTCACTCGCGGAGCAAGTCGAAGAATTTCATGGTGTGACAAGTGGCAAAAAAGGGGAAAAATTCGCAGGTTTCTGTGTCGAGAAAGCGCAAAAATGGCGGAACGATCGACTCCCCCAGACTGTTTTACAGCGAGGAATCGCTGATTTATCGAGCATGAAGGATGTCATACTCGTTCCTCTGCTTCTTTTCCCGGGTGTCCTTAATCGACGAATGAATTCGATATAACGAGACGATGAAATTTATCCGAGGAACAATGAAATACCTCTCTCTCTCTCCCTATTTGCATCTGTAAATCACTATCTACTTTCCATAGCAATTTTAAGATCCTTCCGTCAATTAGACGATTCCTATTTCAATTTCTATTCCTCTAAAAATTATTCTTCTTTTTTTCCTTTCCAAAAACTTGATATTTTTATAAATGCTCCACATCGAGAATCACAAGTGACGAAACACTGGTTCGACAGATTTCTCTCGTCGTTCGTTTGTTCGCGAAATTGTGAGAACATCGGAAAGCAATTTAAAATTTGTATTCGCGCGCGTATAATATTATCGCGAATGGCGATTAAACGCGAAGGGAACGAGCGGCGTGACGCGTAAGATTATTAAAGATAAATATGGAGAGGAGAAGAAAAAAAAAAAGAAGGCGCATCGATACGGTCGGCTAATGAGGGGAAAAAAGTATTTAACTCGACAAGCGTTTCCTACCGAGAGGCTAACAAGACGCAGCAAATTAAATTCTTCATCAAGGCCTTGTCCAGCGTCATCGACGCTTTTGCGATCGGAAAGAAGCACGAAAGCAAGTGTCAGTGTCAAGGAACCGGTTTTAAAGATCGTGCCCGCTGGTAAAACGCATCTGCTCGCGGGATGCCTGAGAATCGGCCGAGGATTGTCCATTGAGGTGTCGGAAAAAATGGAGAACGCCGCTAGCGTGAACGGCTGACATTCTGAATCATAACCAGAAAAACCACCGTGCAAAGTAGCTGTTGATTGTCCACGCTGCTGGCAATTAGTGCGTGACGAACCCTAGCTTCTTCGCGATCGCGTTCGCGCCTCGAATGCTGCCCGTGAGATCGCAGGAACCTGCAGTTTTCCTCCTCCGAGTCCTCCGATACCATAACATCGGAGACCTGACACGGGATACCATGAAATACCGCGTCAAGAAAGTGAGAAACGTTGTTAAAGAAACCTCAGACCCAATTTCGTTCACGAAAATCCTCTAAAAGCGTTATACTAGAAACATTATACAGAAATAAATAACAAGCTAAAAAATATGTGTTGGTTTTAATATCGATATAAAAGAAATTAACGAAAAGTTAATTGGATATCGCGGAACACTTTATTGTGAGAGTAAAAGAATTATTACGGGAAATGGAAATCTAACCTAATTAGATATCTCGAAATGAATTAATAAAAATGTAGAATAATTTATTAGATAACGGTGAAGCTTCGGTTTCGTGCCTTAGAATCTTCCGAAGTCACGACGCTAAATCTCTGATCTAATTAGAGATTTTGCAATACTCTGTTAAAGTACACAGAGTCGAATTAGAGGATCCGAATTATTTCGTCGATCTTTTACTAATCTTGAACTTAAAACATCACTGCGAAATATGAATAAAAATTCGAGACCACCTAATTCGAGGAACATGAAATCAGTTTGAAATTTCGCGTCGATGTACCAAGAAAATTGGAATGAAACGTGAGAAGTACCCGATAGCTTATCGAACTGTGCAAACGCGTAGATCATGAAACTGTCGGTGGAATCGGTGAAACAATCTCCCACCAGGTTTCACGATCGGTATACTTCCCTTTCAAAAAACATCGGACTCGGGAAACACAGTTTACCCGCGGCGCCGAAAGAAACGGAGGAGGAAAAGGAAAAAGCAAGAGCGGAGCTGCACGAGATGAAGATCTGTGTCAGTCTGCTGGCCGAATCCTCGCGCAGATCCCAGCTGACAATTATCAACAGGCAAGAAGAGAAATAGGAGGAGAAGAGAAGAATGGTGGACGCGGGCCGCGTCCGTTCTCCAGGTGACCAAGCGTACGGAGCGTGGACAGGCTGTTGCAGCACGTGGCCAGAAGTGAGACGCAAAATGGACCAGGTCCCCAGGAAGTGGGGACCTGGATTAAAAGCAAACGAGGGCAACGTCTCGGCGACAGAGCCATCTCGGACCTTGAGAAGTGGAGGTCGACGCGCGGTTCAGCTACCTCTTGGTTCACGTTGCTTCCTCCGTGGCTTCCTAACGGGTTCCTGGCTGCCCTTCGTTCCACTCGACCCTACGATTCTTGGTTGGTTCGCTGCGATTCAAAGTCCGCTCCAGGTCTGCAGAAGTTGCACCAGGATCTACGCAGACGGTTAGTGTCGCGATCTCACTCCCTTTTATACTACCTTCCACTCCTTTTTATTCCCTTTCATTCCCTTTTGCTCGCTTTCATTCCTTTCGACCCCCTTTAACTCCCTTTGGTTGCTAGTTTCGTTAGTTTTATTAATACGTCACTTCCTTTTACTCCCTCTCACTCTCTTTCACTCCTTTTGAGTCATTTTTATTCCCTTTGACTCACTTTGATTCCTTTCTAACCCCCTTGACAACCTTTGGTTGTTAGTTTCGTTAGTTTTATTTATACGTCACTATCTTTTACTTCATTTTTCTCCCTTTTATACTACCTTTCACTCCTTTTGACTCCTTTTTATTCCCTTTCATTCCCTTTTGCTCGCTTTCATTCCTTTCGACCCCCTTTAACTCCCTTTGGTTGCTTGTTTCGTTAGTTATATTAATACGTCACTTCCTTTTACTCCCTCTCACTCTCTTTCACTTCTTTTGAGTCATTTTTATTCCCTTGACTCACTTTGATTCCTTTCTAACCCCCTTGACAACCTTTGGTTGTTAGTTTCGTTAGTTTTATTTATACGTCACTATCTTTTGCTCCATTTTACTCCCTTTTATACTACCTTTCACTCCTTTTACTCCCTTTGACTCCCTTCGATTCCTTTCGACCCTCTTTGACTCCCTTTGGTGGTTGTTAGTTTCGTTAGTTTTATAATACCTCACTATCTTTTACTCCATTTTGCTCCCTTTTATACTACCTTTCACTCCTTTTAACTCCCTTTTATTCCCGTTGACTCACTTTGATTTCTTCGACCCCCTTTGACTCTCTTTGATCGTTAGTTTCGTTAATCCATCCTAGTTTTATTACTTTGACTCCCTTTTTATTCCTTTTGACCCCCTTTGACTCCTTTTGGTTGTTAGTTTCGTTAGTTTTATTAATACGTCACTATCTTTTACTCCATTTTACTCCCTTTTATACTATCTTTGACTCCTTTTGACTCCTTTTTATTCCCTTTGACTCACTTTGAACCCTTTCGACCCCCTTTGACTCCCTTTGGGTATTAGTTTCGTTCATCCATCCTACTTTAATAACTTTGTCTCCCTTTTATTCCATTTCGCTCCCTTTTTATTCCTTTTGGTCCCCTTTGACTCCCTTTGGTTGTTAGTTTCGTTAATTCATCCTACTTTAATAACTTTGGCTTCCTTTTATTCTATTTCGCTCCCTTTTTATTCCTTTTGACCCCCTTTGATTCCCTTTGATTGTTAGTTTCGTTAGTTTCGTTAGTTTAATTAATCCGATAGCACCTTTGGAGGAGATAGGGGTCAGTGATTATCCGGGTGTGGAATTTTTCGGTACTCGATGCTTCTTGGGAAGATAGATCGTCTCTTTGTTCGCGTAATCTTGGCTCGAGCACGGATCGATTATGCACCGTTCTAGTTCGATTCTGATTTACGACCGATGCTTTGTTAGAAGTAGGTTTATAGAGAGGCGATCGTGGGATTCTTGTTCGTTTTGTTCATCGATAAATTGGAACGTGTAGGGTGAAAGCTTGGGAGGAGCCGCGTGTATATTGGTATATCGGTTACGGGTTAACATTTTTCCGTTTCTAGAGTACTCGAGGAGTATTTATCATCGCATCCGTACCGCACTGGTTTCGAAACACGCGTCCTAGAAATCGATAATTCCATAATAATTAATCTCCTATAATCCTACAAGTTTAACGAACCCTAATATTTTTGATAATTCATTCAAAACTTTTCGAAATTAACTCTCAACTCCAAACTACATAAATTTCTAGAAATTAATAATCAACGAAAAAAGAAATCTCGAAATCGAAAGTGTATACACTTTCGTTATCTTTTTTATCTTCTCTATCACTTTTTTCTTTTGTAGATGGCGGCGAGAGGAGCGATATGCCTGCTCCTGGTGACCCTGACCCTGAGGGGCTCTCAGTGCAACACGAGATACTTCATGAAGATGAGGACGAACGCGTCGGAGCTGGTGAAACCGAAGGGAGGAAACACGAGGGTACTTAACGAGCCGATCATGGCCACGCAGAGTCCGTTACATCGTGAAACAAAGCCTGTCTTTCAGGACGACGGGCAAAGGATGATCAAGGACTACCCGAGAACCGAGGACGATTCGAAAAACGGGTTCGAAACGTCCACGTTTAATCCGGACGTGTTGAACAAGTTCCTGGAGGAATACGCGAGCAAGATCAAGGGTAGCACGGAGAAATATCAGAGGTATCCGTTCAGGATCGTCAAGCCTGCCGAAGCTATAGCTTTGGAGGTGGATGATCCCACCACCTCCACGACTACCGTCAATTACGATCAGGATACGAAATACGAAGTGGACACGAGCAACTCTACGTCTACCGAGGATGGGGTAAGATTTCACTTTTTACCACTTTTTAAAAATCATGTTTGTCTTTTACGGTCAGACTTGACGATTCTTCGTCCTTTATAATATATAGTAGTGCATAGATATAGTGAAGGAGTAAGATTTTACTCTTCACCGAGTGAAAGGTTTAAAAAATTTGTTAAAAATCTTCTTTATCTTTTATGGGCAGTTTTGTCGATTCTTCGATCTTTGTAACGCGTAGTAGTGCACAGATATAGTGAAGGGGTAAGATTTCACTCTTCACCACTTTTTCAAAATCTTCTTTGTCTTCTACGGTCAGTTCTGTCGGTTCTTCGTTCTTTGTAATATATAGTAGTGCACAGATATAGTGATGGGGTAAGATTTCACTCTTCACCGAGTGAAAGTCTTAAAAAATTGTTTTAAAATCTTCTTTGTCTTTTACGATCAATCCTATCGGTTCTTCGTCCTTTGTAACATGTGGTAGTACACAGTTTTGATGATGGGGTAAGATTTCACTCTTCACCGCTTTTTAAAAATCTTCTTTGTCTTTTACGGTGAGGTCCTGTCGGTTCTTCGTCCTTTGTAATACGTAGTAGTGCACAGATATAGTGATGGGGTAAGATTTCACTCTTCACGGAGTGAAAGTTTTAAAAAATTGTTTAAAAATCTTCTTTGTCTTTTACGATCAATCCTATCGGTTCTTCGTCCTTTGTAACATGTGGTTGTACACAGTTTTGATGAAGGGGTAAAATTTCACTCTTCACCGCTTTTTAAAAATCTTTGTCTTTTACGGTCACTCTTGTCAGTTCTTCGTCCTTTGTAACATGTACTAGTGCATAGATATAGTAAAGAGGTAAGATTTCACTCTTCACCGCTTTTTAAAAGTCTTTGTCTTTTACGGTCAGTCCTGATGGTTCTTCGTCCGTTGTAACACATAGTAGTGCACAGATATAGTGATAAGGTAAGCTTTCACTCTTCACCGAGTGAAAGTTTAAAAAAATTTTTTTTAAATCTTCTGTATCTTTTACGGCCAGTTTTGTCGATTCTTCGACCTTTGTAACACGTAGTAGTGCACAGATATAGTGATGGGGTAAGATTTCACTCTTCACCGAGTGAAAGTCTTAAAAAATTGTTTTAAAATCTTCTTTGTCTTTTACGATCAATCCTATCGGTTCTTCGTCCTTTGTAACATGTGGTAGTACACAGTTTTGATGATGGGGTAAGATTTCACTCTTCACCGCTTTTTAAAAATCTTCTTTGTCTTTTACGGTGAGGTCCTGTCGGTTCTTCGTCCTTTGTAATACGTAGTAGTGCACAGATATAGTGATGGGGTAAGATTTCACTCTTCACGGAGTGAAAGTTTTAAAAAATTGTTTAAAAATCTTCTTTGTCTTTTACGATCAATCCTATCGGTTCTTCGTCCTTTGTAACATGTGGTTGTACACAGTTTTGATGAAGGGGTAAAATTTCACTCTTCACCACTTTTTCAAAATCATCTTTGTCTTTTACGGTCACTCTTGTCAGTTCTTCGTCCTTTGTAACATGTACTAGTGCATAGATATAGTAAAGAGGTAAGATTTCACTCTTCACCGCTTTTTAAAAGTCTTTGTCTTTTACGGTCAGTCCTGATGGTTCTTCGTCCGTTGTAACACATAGTAGTGCACAGATATAGTGATAAGGTAAGCTTTCACTCTTCACCGAGTGAAAGTTTAAAAAAATTTTTTTTAAATCTTCTGTATCTTTTACGGCCAGTTTTGTCGATTCTTCGACCTTTGTAACACGTAGTAGTGCACAGATATAGTGATGGGGTAAGATTTCACTCTTCACCGAGTGAAAGTCTTAAAAAATTGTTTTAAAATCTTCTTTGTCTTTTACGATCAGTCCTCTCGGTTCTTCATCCTTTATAATACGTAGTAGTGCACAGATATAGCGAAGGGGTAAGATTTCACTCTTCACCGCTTTTTAAAAGTCTTTATCTTTTACGGTCAGTCCTGATGGTTCTTCGTCCTTTGTAATATATAGTAGTGCACAGATATAGTGAAGGGGTAAGATTTCACTCTTCACCGAGTGAAAGTTTTAAAAAATTTTTTTAAAATCTTCTATGTCTTTTACGATCAGTCCTATCGGTTCTTCGTCCTTTGTAACATGTAGTGGAACACAGTTTTGGTGATGGGGAAGACTTCATTCTTCACCGAGTGAAAGTTTTAAAAAATTTTGTTAAAATCTTCTTTGTTTTTTACTGTTACTTCTATCGGTTCTTCGTCTTTTGTAACATGTAGTAGTGCATAGAAATAGTGATGGGTTAAGATTTCACTCTTCGTCACATTCTAAAACTCTTCTTTGTCTCTTACGGTCAGTCTTGTCAATTCTTCGTCCGTTGTAATATGTAATAGTGCTCCGACATAGTTTACATATCACAGTTGATGCCTAATCGTCGTTAATTCCAGTTAAGCGCAACCTTGAACGACACTCTAAAGAGGAATAAATACTACGGGGCGAACTCGTACGAAGACAGGAACGGCTGGGTGACATTAGAGGCAATCCCATGGTCGAAGAGCAAGATTTCTAAATGGCAGGCGACTCCGAGTACGCAGCGGCCCTGGCCGGAAGTGAAACCATGGGACAAGCCGAACATCGGCAAGCCTTGGGCCTCGGATTACTCCGTCAGGCCAATCTTCGAGAATAATAAACCGTGGTAAATTCGCCTACAATTTCGTACTTAACTTGTCCACTTTTTCCTCTTCCCATTGTCACTCTAATTGCGGGAACACCGAACTTTCCACCGGGAACCGAACCGTAGCTGTTACTTAGACATCCACTGCCAATTAAATCGTAGAAACTTCCGTTCCAAACTCTGCAATCCGTCGAGTTAATTGACGTTAAATCAACGGATATTAAAATTCCCGTTTCGAAGTCTGAAATCCATCGAATTAATCGACGGATATTAAAATCCGATCCCCAAATTGATTTTAATCAAAGCAATAATTCGTCATTTTCTTTTCTATTTCAGGTACGAGAAGCCGAAGCCGAACTGGCCAGAGAACAGCAACGATAAACCATGGCAGAAACCAACAGTTCGTCCTTCTTATTACACGGAGAAACCCGAGGAAACGCAAGCTCAAAAATGGCCACCTGAGAGGCCATCTTGGAACAAGTACCAAGACCGGCCGAACAGCGATATAATCACGGACAATCGTCCAGCCAACTTCCCGAGCAACTGGAACAGGCCTCAGCCGACGAAACCGAGCTACCAGTACCTGGACAGATACCCGGAGAAGAATCAACCGGAAGAAAACAACGACTGGCACGATTTCCCGACGAGATTCGACGATCGTCTGAGACCTTCCACCGAGAGACCAGGCTTCTCGCAGTATCAATACGTCAACAATCATCCGCAGAGCTACCCAGGGAACGGAGATGGGCAATGGGTGTTGCTGTCCACGAACAGGGGTTACTCCAAGTCCAGACAGAGGTCGATGAAGATAGACCAACCTGGCCACGTGGAGAACGTCACCAAAAGCGTCGGTATAAAACAGGAGGAACCCGATCCAGCGATCGCTGTGATGACGTCGAAGAGACAGGTTAGGCTAGATGATCGAAGAAGCTTCCGTGAAACGAGGAGCAACGAGGATGAGGATGAAACATATCGAGCTGGAATAATCTTTCGAACGGAGAACGTACCGAGGGGTTTTAATCTCCGATAATCAGTGCAGTTTGCCGATCGCGCAACCGTTCGATCCTTTAGATTTCGAAACGTGTGAAAAAGGGTTACGCAATCCGGCAAAGGTCATCGAATAATTCCGATATCCCCGCGGAACGGGGTCTTTCACTTTTGCGTGATAGTTCGCCGCTCGTAACGCGTTTATTAATAAGCGAGCTTACGTAAACGGAAAGAGGATGATTACACGGATCGTTTGCGCGTTTGCCGAACGCAACCGAGTAATCCTTCGAATTCGAGCCGGTAAACCGATCTATGATTCGTTAGGAGAAACTGAAGGGAAGGAAGGATTTGACCTGATGCTGGGTGACTTAATTCTTTTTCAGAAAGGATAACGGGAACGGGTCGGATTTGATGTACAGGGTGTCTGGTAAGTGCTGATGCGAATAAGTAGAGAGTGATTCTGTAACTGGAAGATAAAGAATCGCTTTTGGTTGTGTTTTGGCGACGACCGTTCAAACTTTCGTTATCAGAGAAGATCTAGAAGATTCGAGGTTTCTAAATACAAATTTCTGACCTGCCTGTGTAGAATCCTCGCGTTTGAAGCACTAGTTTACAAGGTGACCTTATTGACGAGTCCGTTGGCAAGGTGAAACAGGTCCTTTCCTTTTGCGTTCGTCCTTCACTGACGTTACTTGATCCAGAAAGTAATCTCATTGGTACCAAAGACAGCAAAACTCCTCGTAAAGGTATCCTTCCTCTTCCTTTTGCTCTTCACTAACTTTACTTGATGCAGAGAGTAGCCTCATTGGAACCAAAGACAGCAGAACTCCTGATTAGGGTGTCTTTCCTCTTCCTTTCGTCCTTCACTGACGTTACTTGATCCACAGAGTAGCCTCATTGGAACCAAAGACAGCAAAACTCCTTGTAAGAGTATCCTTTTTCTTCCTTTCGTCCTTCACTGACGTTACTTGATCCAGAAAGTAGCCTCATTGGAACCAAAGACAGCAAAATTTCTGGTAAGAGTATCCTTCCTCTTCCTTTTGTCCTTCGTTCACGCTCCTTGATCCATAGAGTAGCCTCATTGGGATCAAAGACACTAAGACTCCTGGTAAAAGTAAATCGTCGCAGTAGCTCTCAGACCACAAAAGAGCTATTGCTACAGTACAATCATTCATTAGACACCCTGTATAAAAGACAGAAGAGAAATACTAAGTGTTTTTACCAGTTTCGTTTAAAATCCTTCGCTACTTCGTTGCTCTTCGTGATACGGATTAGCAGTCGCTTGATGAAATATGGTTTACCTAGGTCAGGTTGACGGTGTTACCGTCGATCAACGGCACGAACACGACCACGTCACACGGGGGACTCCTGGAGGTAGAGAGGACCTTCAAGAGCGTGGACCAGAGCCGGAAGGAGTACGAAAGGGACAAACAGACGCTGCCAACTATCCTGAAGAAAAGACCTATCAGAAATACCCTAGGGAATCAAGCATCTAGCTCTGCTGTTTTGGCCGCCGTCGGTGCTGGTGAGTTTGCAGGCCTAATTTATAATACTTACGATATGAAATACAGAAAGTATCAAACCATTACAAACCATAATCAACATGGTACACGGCAACCAAAATAGAACTGCAATTAGAATTATTTCAAGCACCAAATAGGACGGAANNNNAGGGTGTCTTTCCTCTTCCTTTCGTCCTTCACTGACGTTACTTGATCCACAGAGTAGCCTCATTGGAACCAAAGACAGCAAAACTCCTTGTAAGAGTATCCTTTTTCTTCCTTTCGTCCTTCACTGACGTTACTTGATCCAGAAAGTAGCCTCATTGGAACCAAAGACAGCAAAATTTCTGGTAAGAGTATCCTTCCTCTTCCTTTTGTCCTTCGTTCACGCTCCTTGATCCATAGAGTAGCCTCATTGGGATCAAAGACACTAAGACTCCTGGTAAAAGTAAATCGTCGCAGTAGCTCTCAGACCACAAAAGAGCTATTGCTACAGTACAATCATTCATTAGACACCCTGTATAAATGACAGAAGAGAAATACTAAGTGTTTTTACCAGTTTCGTTTAAAATCCTTCGCTACTTCGTTGCTCTTCGTGATACGGATTAGCAGTCGCTTGATGAAATATGGTTTACCTAGGTCAGGTTGACGGTGTTACCGTCGATCAACGGCACGAACACGACCACGTCACACGGGGGACTCCTGGAGGTAGAGAGGACCTTCAAGAGCGTGGACCAGAGCCGGAAGGAGTACGAAAGGGACAAACAGACGCTGCCAACTATCCTGAAGAAAAGACCTATCAGAAATACCCTAGGGAATCAAGCATCTAGCTCTGCTGTTTTGGCCGCCGTCGGTGCTGGTGAGTTTGCAGGCCTAATTTATAATACTTACGATATGAAATACAGAAAGTATCAAACCATTACAAACCATAATCAACATGGTACACGGCAACCAAAATAGAACTGCAATTAGAATTATTTCAAGCACCAAATAGGACGGAATTTTTTAAGGGTCCAAAATGCCTACCAAAGATCAATGTTTTGAAGAAATAGATAATTTTCGTAAATTCTTTGAAATAATTGTAAATTTAAAAGCAAAGATCGTAACGAAACGAACCTAGAAATTTGGAAATTTAGAAGTTGAACGTTTGATAAAATCAACGAGGCTGAGATAATTAAGGAAAATAATGATCGTGAAATTAATTATGATAGTTAATGACAAATTTGTATATCTATAGGAATATTACCGGCTACAATGGCAATGATGATACCGATGATCCTTGGCCGTCGAAAGAGGGACCTAATGGCTTCCAAATTGGGACTCCTGGATCACGATGATCCAATGACGAATATCGATCGTCGTGTCCAAGAAACGAGACTACGACAAGGAAATTAATCCAGGAAAATAAAGTCTCTGAAAACTCGTGGTTATAAAAAAAAAAAGAAAAGAAACGAAGAAATTGACGAATTTTAAAAGAATTTAGAAAAAAAAGCTTCTAACAGAAAATACGAAAATTAAATAAGCAAACTAGAAATAGAGAGAGAAGCTAATGGTGTACAGGATAAATCTATACGTCTAGTTTTAAGAATCTAATTTAAGCCTTTCTGTATTTTTATTTTCCATGGTTTTATGTTAATCAGAATTTAATCTAACAATGGTTAGCCGTGTTGTCTGAAATCGGAAGTGTCTTTGCGAGGAGGAAGATTAGGTTTCCGTTACAAGCATACTTATATACACACGCATGTCAGGATATCACGTAGACGAGCAACTTATTTATTATTTATTTATTTATTTATATGCGTATTTATAACATACTTTACATTTCGTCGTTCTTAATACTTAGATACTTAATAAAAAGCATAAGTACCAACGAAAGTTATGATCGAAGAGCGAAAGTGTCACGTGGAGAATAAAAAAATAGAACTTTTCGCTGGAAGTTTTTCGAAACCTCTCTCTTTCCTCGTCGAACGTTTTTCTCTCTCTTTCTTTTTAATTAAAAATCACGTTCCATGCAAAGAATCACGTTTCTTCGCATTTGTCTTTAAAGCTCGTCGTCCTCGAAGGGACAACCCTTCCTCTCTTGATCCAAATCGCGATAACAACTTACTAACGAAACTTCCGATTAATAAATAAACAATTCGTCGCTCTTGAAACAACTCGCGAGAGTTAACATCATCGTGAAGATTAATACTTTTAAAAAAGAAAATGTGGAAAGAGCAGTTCTTCATCGTCAGAGTATTACGCTAACAGGGGGTGAGTTGACCGACTCTGGGAGCTAAAATAACTTCATCATTCTTCATATAGAACAGAAGAAATAATCGTTTCCAAAAAAAGAAGCACAAAAAACCAGCGACTTTCTCGAAATCTTAGATAAGAAACGTCTCGATTTTTCTACGCGAATATATATAACAAAATCTTCTTTTTAGAACATCATCTTCATCGTCTAGAAACAAGCATTTCTTCCCGAAGAGAACGAATAAAGAAATAAAGTATAAAGTGCAACGAAGTAAAAAAAAAAAACGATCAAAAGAAAAATAAACGACGAAGGTATTTCAGGTTCGACCAAGCAACAGCAACCCCCGCAGAAGGATCCAACCAGAAAGACGTGCGAAAACAGTCTGTATCCTCTCGAGGTTCTCGATCAGACTGTCAAACGAAGACGCGAGGGATTTCCGTTTCGGAAAGGAGGTCCTGGCGTGCTCGGAAAGAAGGTACGTGCTAGCCTAGTGACGTTTGTGAATCGCGGTCGTCACTCGAGTCCATCGTGTTCAGCTTCCCCGAAGGAGCCACTTCATTCCTCGCCGTTGATCCTCTTCTGCACGTGGCCGAGATATCTAGCGAAACCCTCGCTGGCGTGTTTAAGGAGCGTCAGACCAAGCCGGAACTTGATCTCAGCGATCTTCTTCACGAAACTGAAGAGATTGAAACCGTTCTGCTCGACCGGCTTCTTCGTGGTCAGCTCTATCCACTCGACGGTGTTCTGCTCGGTCGTTTTGGGATTGGTCGTGGTGTCAGCTTCGGAATCGACTTCGCCGAAGGTCGAAGAGGAAGTGGTGGAATCGACAGGCTCCTTTGTCGCTTGAGAGACCGTAGAAGTGTCTACGCTGCTAATTGTGCTAATCTCTGAAGCTTGACTCTTGGTGGTAGACTCTTTCGATCGTTTCTCATCCTCCTCTTTCCTTCTTTCCTTCTCGAACTCCTCGCGATCTTTGTCCTTCTTCCTCTTCTTCCCGTCCTCGTACTCGTCCTCCGGTAAAGCTGAGTCGATTATATTCAGAATTTCGTTGCTCAGATCCTCCTCCTTCTCTTCCTCTTCCAACTCTCGCTTCGAAGGGATGATTTGGATCACCGAGTCTCTTTTTCTTCTCGAATGATGAATTTTTAAAGCGTCTGTCGGATTCAAAAGAGATCGTTTCACTTTTAGAGATCTAGGTCCGTGTTCCACGGCAACTGCCGTTGGCGTGATCTCTACCTCTTCATAAGTCTCGTCAGGTCTAGCTGTCTGCACCTGACCAAAGTTCTGAACAGACCCTATGGGGTAATTAAAGTTCTGATTTATTTCGCGATTTATATCGAACTGTATCTGACCGCTTTCCGTAGGCTCGTAACTGTTAGCAAGCTTTCCTGAAGTGGACAGAGCTGGCATCTTGTCGTCATAAGGTGGATACTCTTTCGGAATGCTTCCAACAACGAATTGCCGATTAGCTGAGCCAGGTAGAGCTGATCCGACCACGTACTCTCTGTGTTTAGTCCTGTCGTAGTAATTCGGAGTGCTCGGAGTGTCGGAATAACGATAATCGGTGTTCCTGTATTTCAATACAGAGGCTGTGTTATCTGGTCGATACATCGGAGAAGACGAAGAGTACCTTTGATCGTTTTTCTTCGACGCCTGAGAGTCGAAACCTGCGTCGTACTGCTGGTACCTGTAGTAATTGTTGTCGTAGTCCTTGGAACCAGGGTACTTGGTTTCGTCGGTGGTCATACCCTGAAGAACCTTCGACAAGACCTCTTCCTCGCTTTGGCCGTAGTTTCCGCCGTATTCGTCGAAATTGTACTTGTACTTAGGCTCCACCTCGTAGTTCCTCCTGGTCACGGTTCCTCCGAATGGATACAGGAAGTAGGAAGCTAAACCGAGTCCCAGACCGACCAGAGACATCACTCCGAAGCTAGGCATCACCTCTCGACTCAGGAAGTTATAAATCTGCATGCTGATAGGTGTCGAAGCTGGTTTCTTCTTCGTTTTTGTCCAATTAGTGGCTACCTTAGTCTCGGGTACTATCTTCGACTCCTGTATTCCATTTTCAGCGACGGATTCATCCGCTGTCAACTCGGTCTCCGTTGTGCTTTGCACCAACGACGTGGCTGTAGTTGTAGTCGTCGAACTGGTCGGCTTTCTTCTTCTACCTTTGTTCTTCTTCCTCTTGGAGTTATGTCTGGGTCTCTTCGTGGTCGACGTAGTCGTCGTGGACGGCGTCGTGCTGGGAGAAGTCGAGGACGAAGTGGAAGAAGCTTCCGTGTCCACGTTGATCTTCGTCAACTCAGGATTGAAGTCGAACTTCATCAGATCTATTCTAGTGTTATCTATACTCTCTGTTTCCTTCTCGACTTCTTTTTTCTTCGTGTCCTCCTTCTCCACCTTTTCGACCTTCAACACAGGAGTGTTCACTTTGACGGAATCTACCTCGAGCTTCGTTGCTTCGTCTAAAGGCTTCTTCAGTTGTACCTTCAGCACGTTGTTCACCTTCGTGCCACTCGGTTTGGGTTTCACCGATAGCTCCACTAGGTTACTCTCAGCTGTAGTCGACTTGGAGGTCGTGTTAAGCTCTAAACTAGGCGTAGTGGAGACTGGAGGCTGCACGGTGGTCTTCTGCGTGTCCATCAGGATCGATGCTTTGATCTTGGTCACGAACATAGGCTTCTCAGTGCTGTCTATCTTGTTCTTCGGGATGGTGAACATCTGGACGGGCCTGAAAGTGACCTTCTCTATCTTTGCAGTAGACGCGTTCTCGTTCTTGGCAATATCCGGCTTTACAGTAGTCCTCCTGGGAGGTGATTTGGGTCTGTTCTGCTGGTTGGGTCTAGGATTCTTTGACATGGAAGGTTTAGACAGCACGGTAGTCTTCATGGTAGCGATCTTAGGCTTAGGAGTGGTTCTTAAAACCTGGACCTTCTTGGTGACTCTGGCAGTTACCTCTTTAGTCTCTAAACTACTCATAGTAGTTTGTGGAACCTTCAAAGTGGTACTCTGAACAGGTTCTACCTTCTCTGTGCTTTGAGTTTTATCTGGCTTCGCCTCGGTTGTCTTCTTTGTGCTCTGAGGAAGAGGTTTCTTCGTAGTGGGTGTCTCTTCTTCGGCTATCGTCGTGGCAGCTGTCAAGGTAGCCTTCTCTGTCGTTCTTTCAGTGGTGTCCACGCGTTCCATCAACGTCGTGGACTTGACAGTCAACTTTACTTCGGTCTCGAACGGTTCTTTCGTCTTCTTTTCCGCTTCTGCGGTCTTCATGGTCGTGGACGGTGGATTCAAGAGGATCCACGTGGAAATTCCACCGGTGGTCGTTGGATGATTCTTATAAGCGCTCATCAAACGCGTCGAGATCATCTCTCTTTCGAGTTCCTCCTCGGTAATAGCCATCGCTTGACCTGGGTGGCTGGTCTCGAAGTAACTGAACTTGGAATTGATTGGCCTGCCAAATCCACCGTTGACAGTCTGACCGTTGTTGACGTGTATCTCCTTGATGGGAGTAGCCTCGTTCCTTTCGATCGGTTTGTAACTCACTACAGGCTTCTTGATCACGTTGTCGATGATCTTTGGCGGCTCTTCGTGATTGGTCACGTTCAACAGCTGAGTGGCCACTGTTCTTAGCGACTGGTCAATGTGCTGCATCGGGTCCTTTAGGTGGCGCTGTGTTCCGTTCAACTGTGTACTGAAACGAAATTGACTAGTTAAGACGGTTTCTGGTCAGATTTGCTCGACAAGACAGATTCGCGACAAGCTAAAACGACAATTTAGGCCAGAGTCAATTTGTGCTTGTTCCTTACCTTTCTCTCTGTCTGTAAAATTTTGGAAATACTTTTTCATTAACTTTCGCATTCAAATAAATCTTATTCCAATTTTTATTTTTATTTTTCTTCTTTTTTTTGTTCGGAGATCGTTTTATTCGAATGGATTTGGAACGATGGAGTCGCGAAAGTCGAACGCATCGTCTCAGGAAGTTTAGGACCATGGAAGGTGTCGATCGTTGGTATCACCGATGACGATAACTCGGCCATATATTTCGTGGATGTATTAAAGAAAAGAAATGCAAATTTGTTCAAACGAATGGTTTATTTCAGTTACAATTCACTGGCACATGTACTAGCAATGCCCTAGGTTCTCTAGAAGAAGTAATTCAAGTAAATCGTTACCATTAAAAGTACAATACAAGTACATCTGTAATACTGTCTGCGTGTGTGTTTCTATTGCTAGAGAATACTCGTTTATACTTACTTATCGCTACAGTTTTAAAGCTATTATTGGCGAGGTTAATTCTCTATCTTCTAAGTGCCCTTTCTATCGTTCTATACCCCTTACCGTTCAGATTCTCCATAAATAAAGTGACTAAAGTTAAAAGTTCGCCTCTCCGACTATCGGAGAACGGTATTAAAGGTGTTTTAAATATCAAAGCTTCTAAAACAGTTCTACGCTACCAGAAATTCTTCAGCGACTATCTAACAAAGCAACGTACAGGCTGATCCAACAGCGACGATTTTGATTTTCTTACACGGAGCATCGCAATTGGATCACCCGGTACATCATTGACATCCACGTGATCCTGTCAGTGGCAATTCCCAGTTTCCGTCTAAGCTACCTAATCTATCCCACATTCTGTCAACCATGGAATCCCTGCACCGAAATTCCCCAAACCGTGACCTCGCGTCACCAAAACAGGAGCAGAACGACCTAACTCCGTCGCATCGCGTTCATTCATCTCTTTCTCTTCTTCCTCTTGCTCTTCCATTCGTTCACCCTGCCATACTTCTCCATAGACTGCCTCACCACCTCTTCGAGATTCGACCAGAGACTATCTCCAGCGTTATTGCTAGCCCTGCTGAAACCGAACGAGCTAGGAAACAGCCAAGGATAGATGAAAGTAACGATACCAAGCACCCCGGCTGCCAGAGCGGTGAAAGGAGCAGCTGCCACGCTGAAGAAGCCGTAATGCAAGGGATTGATGAAGGTGAAATAGTTGAACACCGAGGTTATAGAATCCATGATACCGATCGGAGACAAGTCGAAGTCATCGTCGTCGTCATCGTCGTCGATTGGACGAGTCGGAGGCGAAGACCCGACAGCTAGACTCGCTGGAGAAACGGAAGAAGATCCCTGGGATCCTGAAGCTGACCCAGCTGGTGCGACAGCTGGTCGAACCAACGAGTTCGCTCCTGAAGAGTCGCTTGATTGACCAGTCTCAGAGCCAACAGGCGAAGAACCTGGACTGTGACCTAACGAATCGGGTTCCTCGAGTTCTGTGAAAGAAGATTCGACAGGAGAAGAAGCTTCTGCAGAGCTAGAGATACTGATCTGAGTATCCTGAATCACTTCGAGATTCGATACGTCGTTCTGATAAGCTGATTGATCCTGTGGATCCATTTGGGAATCGTAGTAACCATTCTGGGACCACTGAGGTGATCCTGAAGGCTGGTAGACAGGAGTAGTCTGATAATTGCTACCTACTTGACCACCATACTTGTCCACTTCTCCGTACGTCTGATAGTCTTCAGGATTAACCTGATCAGTCACGGGAGAAGGAGTGGATTTGTAAACGTTCGCGTTGAACACGTGAGAATTGATGATGATGTTCAAGTCTGTGCAACCTTCCTTGCTCTGGATAGTGTTGTTAATCCTCGTGAAGGATTTGATCAAGATCGTAGGACATCTTTGATCGTAAGTGACCACGGGAGTTTGGAGCGCCTGTTGCTCGGGAACCTTGTTACTCTCTTCGTAAGAAGTGAAGCCTATGTGCACGTTCGGACCTGGCTTCGAAGTGGTCGAAGAAGAAGGGTATAATTGTGACAAGATTAGAGAAGGAGAGTACGAACTAGTAGCCGAAGAGACCGAAGAAGACGTAGATTGAGAAGAAGGAGTGTTAGAAACAATTGGTCTGATCAATCCTGCGGGTACTTTCGAGCCGACGATCGTTTTGTTCGGCTTCTTCGAGTCTGTGTTTATTAACTGAACCACAGTGTTCTGGGAAACTTGAGTCTGTGGATTGCGAATAACGGGTCTCTGGGTCTTTTTCCTCGATGGACCAGTTCCTGGCCAATTAGGAACGTGTCCAGTGGAGTAACTAGGTGGTCTAAGAGGACGAATGAACCCAGGCTTCGGAATCTGAATATCGTTTAGGTTAGAAGGTTTGTTTGGCTCCAAGTTCTGATAGATCGGGTCAAAGGCTAGACTGACTGGACCGTTGATCTGATCGGTCTCTATCACGTGGCTACCGTTCGTCATAAACGCGGGGATTTTCAACCAGTGGACTATCTCTTGAAGACTCGGGCTCGAAATAGGCACGTGGTAATTGAAACTGGAATTCCTCAGCGGAAGCGGCTTCTGTACAGCTTCTTCCGGCTTCGGGTCGTCACCCATGGACGTGTACTTATCGTAATTGTGAAAATCATCGGCATTCTGAATGGCACCGTTCGGCCAATTCTTCAAGTTCGAATTGGGGCTCGAAGAATTGCCCTTATTGGCATGCGTCTTGTTCAAATTCCCTTTGTTTTGATTCTTTTTGCTCGGATTCGACAAGTGACCGCCTGGACGACGAATCCTCGTCCTGTTCGAGTGCTTCGGATTCGAATGTCGATTGGAATGGCCCTGCGAAGAAGAGACCAACGGAATACCAACGTTGTACTCGACGTTGTTCTTGTTTTCCACCGGTAACCTAGAGTTTGGTTGTTCGTGAGTCAGCATGCTGGTGATCTTTTTGATTGCCGCGACGTGATTGAACGGAGTCGTGGTCTCGACCTTCGGCAACACCCCGTCGAAATTCGACGAAACTTGCGACCCTAGCTTCTGATTCGTGAATTCCGGATTCCGACCCATGGTCGCGTCATTCGATCGTGAATTATTCATCGGAATCTCGCTCGTCCTTCTGGACAAAGTATCGCGCACGTGGCCCCTCGAGGGGCCATTTCTCGTCGAATTCAACCGAATGGTGACCTTCTTTGGGTACGAATTTCCGGAATTCACAAGCGGAACGTACGTGTAAACGGGATTATGTTTCTGATCCGATCTTTTCGAGGAGGAATTCGCGGAACTTCTACTCGAGTCAGCTAAAATGGTACCTCTCGACGTTGAACCTATCGTGTGACGACGAAACGTGTTTCTAAGCCTAGTCAGGTTACCATTCTTTACTGGATGCACGTGGAAAATATTCGTGATCTGTTGATCGGTCTTCAAGATCGATTTGTCGATTATTCTACCCGAGTTTCTTAAACGAGGCCGCGAGGGATCCCAGAAATTGTTCGAGCCAGGACGCTGAACGTCTGGAGGTCTCGGCTTCCTCGATTTCTCGACACTTACCTCGTGGTCACGTTCGACAAAAGGACGGATATTATCGCGATTACGGCTAATGTACGGAATACTACTACTTCCGGAATTCCACGTGTACCTGCTATCTTCTCGAACGGTCTGCACGCCGGAAGCTCGCCATTCCTCGGCTGTCGCCCTCGATGGCTGAGCCTCAATCGAGCCTTCTGCAAAATTAAACAGAACTCGATTATAACACGATCAAACCAGTTTTNAATAATAAATTCATTAATACAGAAACCTATGGATTTAACTCGCTAACTCATAAGTGAAACGTGACAGTAGAACCAGGATCCCAAAACCGCGAATTACGTTTGTTTAAATTCTATCTGAATATTTAAGTATATTTATTGTTTGTATTCGAACTTTGCTATTATGGTACGATACTAGATACTAGATATTAGATAGCAGTTTATACTAGAATATTTCAATTGATCAAAACCTCATTTGAAGTAACCAAATCCATTAAATAATGAATGCATTAATAAAAGAACCTATGAATTTAACTCGCTAACTCATAAGTGAAACGTGATAGTAGAACCAGGGTCCCAAAACCGTGAATTACGTTTGTTTAAATTCTATCTGAATATTTAAGCGTGTTTAGTGTTTGTATTCGAACGCTGCGCGAATTTTAAGAGAGTACTCTAACTCGAAGTAACTTCTAGCCCCAGAAATTGTAGTTATCTGGACCATTCCGCATCTCCGTCCAGCAGCTACCCCATTGCCTCGCAAGTTATCCAAACATATCTCGAAGCTAAAACATTTACTTATCCTCAATTACCAAATTCTCGATAAATCGCGTAACGAGCTAAGCAACACCGATTCCCGATGAATCGAGAATCGACCGAAACAGAGTAAACCTTCCCCTAAATCGATTTATTTCGAAACAAACTCTCGCGATTTTCAACCCTCTACAATCGGAGTTTCATCGCAGTTTAATCGCAAATTTTCGTATCGATAATTGCATTGGAAAAAATAATTTTTGTATTACACAACGAGTCGATGAAATAAAATTCGTTCACTGTAATAACAATCTCGTCTCTATAATTTTACAACAATTTTCAATTGGAAAATAAACATTCGCAAAAAGCTTGTAATTGAATAAAATTTCCCGAATCACGATTTTTCACCTGTAAATTTTCCGGTAAATTTTCCGTTAAGGAATACTAATCGAGTAACGACTGGTCGGAATTTTATTCTCAAACCCACAAAAAGAAAAGGAAAAGAAATTGAAAAAAAAGAAAGGAATTGTCAGAAGGGCAAGCGGTTCTCAACCGCGAAAGCCGCGGAGAAACCCTCGGCGAAATCGGCGAATTAACGATCGCTGAAAGCGTCGTTCTTCATCCCCGTGGGGCACAAAGGGGATGATCCCTTTTCTCCCCTGTCTCTCTCTCTCTCCCTTCGTCGCACTTTCTCTTTCACGAAGGGACAGCGAGGAAAAAGCGTCGCTGTAGCCGCGGGCACCCTCGTGCCACTCCTCTGTCCTCCTTTCCACCCCCGTTCGTTTATTTTCCTTACCTCCCCCACCCCCGACCCCGACCCTTCGTTTTCGCCACTTGACCCCGCTATATTCGCGCGGTCGCGGCCTCTGTTCCTGCTCGCTCGCCCATGTCGGATATCAGCCGGCATGCAAACGTAAATATTAATACGCCTCGGCCCTCTACAACCCCCTCTCTGCCCTATAAATCTCCTCTAATGGCTATATTAGCCGCGTAAATCAACGGAATCAGTTCCAGTTTCCTAACCTACCCTCAGTCGCGTTCCTCAACCGTGCATCGAAATTTTCAACCCCTTGGCTCTGCAAAAATTTGCGAAAGTTTTCGCATTCGCAAACATTTTTCCGAGATCTTAAAGCTTCTGCTTTGCAATTTCCGAAAGTCTCACAAGGGAACGGGGGTGGAAAATGAAAATTTTCGCGGGGTTCAGTTCGGATTTTCTTTGCCAGTTTCCGATTTTGTGTTGTTTGAATTTTCGATGGAAAAATAGGGAAGATTTTGGCTTCCAGAGATGCAGGAGAAATTTTAGAATCGAAAGTAACTTGGGGTGGGTTTGAAAATTGGAATAATGGTTAGAGGAATTCTTCTTTTTCCAGATATTAAGTATTTGGATTCTCGATGCGGTTTCTAAGAGTTTTAATATCGGTGCAAGTGAATTAATGCGTACTGTTAGCCATTTTCGGGGATATAATTCTTCGTTACGTCGTGGCTGAGCAGGAAAGTCTGGTAAGATAAATTATTGTGCTACTGTTCTCGTGGAAATGTTCTTGATTAATGTTACAGAAGAGGAATATCCTTAATCTCTGCAGGAACGAGTTTCTTAAAAATCGGTGATTGCGAAGTAGAATAAACCGCTATTAGCGCTGACATTCGACGAGGTTCTTCTTTTATCGTTGAGAGATTCTGAGATGAATAGTTCTTCAACCGATTCTAATTATCTTTTCATTCGCAATAATCGTTAAATCGTTAAAAGCACCGAAGACGCATGTGTCAGTATCTCTGAAGAAGTTAACCAAATTCCAAACCTTAGTTCGATCGAATCTTATAATTCATTCGCCCTGAGAACTTTATTCTACGAAACACCAAAAATTCCAAATTTTTCGCTAGAGATACTTAACATTGCAGATGAAAGTTTAGTACAGGTAGCCCTCCTACAGCACGATATCCTATAACACGGTTTCGCTATAACACGATTCATAAATTGCGAGAACTCTCCTACAACACGGCATCCTATAAAATAATATTTTTTGTCTTTTTTGTTTTGTGTTGTACATACATTTATATCTTTACTAAAAATTAAGTTTCTTACGTAGAATTAAAAACAAAAAAATTTATTTTTAATAAGTTTTCGGAACGCAATCCGCATTCTGGGTCTCATACAACTCGGTTTCATACAACGCGACATTTTCTAGGAACCTATCTACCGTATTATAGGAAAATTACCTGTATCATAAATTCATAATCACATTTTTTAGAAAAATTCGCCGTAGCGAAAGGGTTAAGGATCCACGCGAGTCTGAAAAGAACACAAGGTAAAGTGAACTTGCATAAACCGATCCGCGAAGATACTATCGCAATGATTTCGCCATTTTAGTGGACTGGAAGGCCGATAATCCCGGTAATTGCAGAGCGCCTCGCTCGATTAGAAGCTATAGGCCTCGCCCCGATCGAACGAAAGTTTCACGGAAACCGGCTGCGTTTCCATTAGCCGATTTGCAAGCGAATAAATAGTAGCTCGTCGCGAGGATCATTCGACGATCGGAACGTTTGATTTCCAGGAAAGGTGCCGCCCTTTCCTTTCCGCGTTTCCGCGCTGTGGCGTCTCGCCATTTCCCCCCACAGAACGTTTCCCATCGAACGCGATCCCGGTTTTATCGGCAATCGGCCGGATATTTATGAGAAACACATCGACTCTTACCGGTTCTCTGCGGCCTCGCGTTGCCAGATCCTGACAGCAACAGGACCACCGCGACGGCTAATAGCTTCATCCGCATTTTTGCACTGGAACAAGAAAAGAAACAGTGATATCATCGATCCACATTAATCATCGGGCTTCTTGCCCATTTCTCGATCCTGCTTTAAACCGGCGCGATAACACGTTTCCCTCGGATTATTTATAGGCTCTTCTACTCTATCCTATACTCGGTGAATCTCTAATTATTTGATTCGCCTGCAAAAAGCAGGAAGTCGAAACGAACGATTCCGCGGGAATAATTCAGGGTAGAGAATTCTCGATCTTTATGGTAGATGGATTTCGGAACGAGTTATGGTGCATCTACTAATCATCGCGTGTAATATATATATATATACGAATAATTTATGCTAATAGTTATTTATTTTGTTGCACTGCGAAATTTATGATATACAAATTCCGGATCGCGTTATGTCTTTAATTACGAATAAATAATTCACCGCGAATAATATTATACTATGAAACATTACGGTATACTAATTTCGGACCAATGAATAATTTACAACGCGCGGTTCTTTATGGCGGAAAATTTATGACGCGCGAATTCACCGTCGCGTTATTACCGTCGATCGTTTAAATCGCGAGTATTCGTCTGGCAGAAGGAAGAAGAAATAAAGGACCACGTTTCTCCTCGACCCACTAATCCAAACTTCATCTCTTATTCAGCGTTTATCACGGAATAATTGCAGGTGTAATACCAGGAAGCGTGGCCGCTTTTTGCGTCGACAATCAGCCTCGACCTGATCGAAGGTTAGACCCGCGGGGACCGATCGTTTAATCGGCAGATCGTTTCGTGGCCTGCACCCGAAAATCGCGAATCACGATCCAGTGACGTAACGGGGATCGACACAGGTGATTCGATCGACGCGGAATGCAACACGTCGGGAATGTTTGATCGGCGATTCGAGAACGAAGGTCTCGATCGAGGCGATCGTTCGTATTCGATCGCCATGCCTCGATCGTTCGCTCGCGATGCCGGTCGCATGGAAATGAGAAACTTCGCGAATATCGAGGAAGACACCATTCCACCGGGCCTTTTTCGCATGCAGATTGCAGCCTTGTCGTAAAATGTGGAATGGATCCTTTTGTGAAAAGTCGTTTTCTTTTGCTACTTCCTGTTTATCGAGTTTCGAGCAGTATCGTTAATTAGATATTTTACTGACGATTTGTATACCTTTCCTTAAATGTACGATAGTTAATAGGCACATTTTGAGGAATTTGAAGCAATAATGAAGGAACCAGAAGACTTCGAATTGTAAAAATTCTGGTATTTTAAAGAATTTTTTGAACCATTTGAACCACCAAAATCTAAAATTCGAATTATCTATTAAAAAATATCATTGATATTAATTTTCCTTTTTTGGGAAGTTTCTTTTTCTTTCTTTAAGTCTACAATTTTTATAGAGTATCGTTGATTGGTTCTTAACTTACTTATATCGTCTCCTTTCTATTTTTTGGAAATTAAAATTCCTTTATTTAGAAATATTACACACGAGATTTATCGTATAAAAATTATAATAGGTCAATATACCAAATTTCGAAGAGATTCTTTCAATCCTAAAAATGAAAGATTCTTTCTTTATTCCCTAACAACTTAGATTCCTCTTTCTCAAAGCTATTATAGCCATGATAAAATTCCGAAATCTGAAGACAAGTAATACCACGAGCTTCGAGAGACCCAAAAATCTGAAAACACGTGAAGCATCGTGCCCCAAAATCGCGACTGACCTTGGAAAAAAATAGCAACGACACCAAAGAAGAACGAATACGCGGATACCAAAGCTCGAAGACGCAAATTTCCCTAACGAAGAGCCAATTCGTCGAAACTCGAGCATCCGGCACAATCGAACGGGCATCCAGGTTCCCCTTTCGTTAGCTTCCCATCGTGCACCGCGTTCCAGGCTCCCCGTGGTTTCTCTGCAACGTGGTAAAAGCCTGATCGTTCTTTTTTCCTTTCCTCCGTTTTGTACCGTTGCATCTTTTTCGTTGATATTCGTGTCCGGTAACGGTACCGGGCTATCGGTCTTCTTAGGCCCCATTTGCATGTGGCGGCGTGCACGCGGTGCATCCTGCGCGCGTAGGTCGGCCAGCGTGTCAGCAGGTACTGTAAATCGTCTAAGGATATCGCCGCTCGATTATAGCGAACACGTGTGTACCGTTACCACGAAATACTTCGGAAACTTGTGTGTCGCGAATCGTTTCGACGATCCATCGTCACGCTATTTTCTCCGGATGGACCGTTTCGCGTTTGGCCCGCTGCGTTTCCAGGTCGTGGTGACTCCTAGATGTTCTGGCTCGTTTCGGAATGCTTTCATACCCGGCAGAGTTCGACGAAAGTAGGATGACGGCGATAGCAACCGAAGATCCATCACGATGGGAAACCGAAGGATCTGCTAGAGTCAGACTTGGTGATGGTGTTGTTCAGTGCAGGATAGATTCGCGATCGACGAGTGAGCAATTACAGGAATTCTCTCGAGAAGAGAATCGTTTAACCGTGAAAAAAACGATTGCTTACGATATTAATTACATTAATCGAACGATACAGGAACCTGATGTATCTGCTTCTTAACATAGAAGTCTGAATGAACAGCGAGTTCCATTTTACCTTCGCGAGTCTGATTATTACACTCGTGGTCGATCGTGTAAGGAAAGAAGGAACTGTCAGATCGGATATTGGTTGAAGAAAGGAAGGTTCGCGGTGAGAACGAGGGAGTCTAAGAAGTCTCCTTACCTGGATCTCAGAATCCTGCTGGAAGCCGCATTTAATCACCAAACACGCGTAATGGAAGTCGAAGAGGCACAAGAAGAAGGAGATCGAGGTGAATTAGAGAATCAACGTAAGGGAGAAACGTGAATGAAGACTACGAAAACGAAAAGACACTGTTCCCGGAGTAGAGGGTCGAACGAGCGAGGAGCTAGGATGGCGAGAGAACGCGAGAGAAGGCGAGAGAACGCGAGAGGAATCGCGAGTGTCGTCCAGCCAGACGATCTTTCGACAATGGTGCACGGCTGACTGAATCCACGACTCGAAGGTTGGAGAAGTGGTGGGCCGCGTGCACGCAGCTGGCCACCGGGTAATCCGGCAAGGTGGAGAGGCGCCTCATGCACGAGTCATCGGGAACCCGTTACTCCGTGTTGCCTACGAACGAGATCTGCTCGGGTTGAATAACCTTCGCCGCGGCGTGTATGCTAAAGCGTGTTCGTGACTACCTTGGCCGATCACCTCGGGAACTGGGTGAATCTCCGCCGGCTCCTCGGCAGTCCCCGAAACCGGGAAGGACGCCAGCAACAGAGCCTCCACGCTCCATTGCAATCGCCTCGGTGATGTAACCCACGCGATACGGCTAATCCGACTCCAGGATTTTCCTGGCGGGAGTAATCGGTGAAGGTGCTGCTCTTTTACAAGCCGCGTCCGAGGTTCGATCGGTATTTTAACAGTAAATCTATCGGGGTCTAAGGTCTTCTAAACGTCGAGTAACAATATTAGAAACTGTGGTCAAAGGTTCGATGGATTTGTTAATAGTAAATCTATCGGGGTCTAAGGTCTTCTAAACGTCGACACAAAATTTTAGAAACCGTGGTCGAAGGTTCGATAGATCCGTTAACATTAAATCTATCGGGGTCTAAGGTTTCCTAAATATCGATTCAAAATTTTATAAACCGTGATCCAAGGTTCGATGGATCTGTCAACGTTAAATCCATCGAGGTCTAAGGTCTTCTAAACGTCGACTCAAAATATTAGAAACCGTGGTTGAAGGTTCGATGGATCTGTTAACATTAAATCTATCGGGGTCTAAGGTTTCCTAAATATCGATTCAAAGTTTAGAAACCGTGGTCGAAGGTTCGATCGGTCTGTTAACATTAAATCTATCGGGGTCTAAGGTTTCCTAAACATTGATTCAAAATTTTAGAAACCGTGATCCAAGGTTCTATGGATCTGTTAACATTAAATCTATCGGGGTCTAAGGTTTCCTAAATATCGATTCAAAATTTTATAAACCGTGATCCAAGGTTCGATGGATCTGTCAACGTTAAATCCATCGAGGTCTAAGGTCTCCTAAACGTCGACTCAAAATATTAGAAACCGTGGTTGAAGGTTCGATGGATCTGTTAACGTTAAATCTATCGGGGTCTAAGGTTACCTAAATATCGATTCAAAATTTTAGAAACCGTGATCGAAGGTTTAGTAAAGCTATCGAAGTTTAAGGTCTCCTAAACATCGATTCAAAATTTTAGAAACCGTGATCCAAAGTTCCATGGATCTGTTAACGTTAAATCCATGGAGGTCTAAGGACTTCTAAACGTCGAGTTAAAAATTTGGAAACCGTGGTCGAAGGTTCGATCGGTCTGTTAACATTAAATCTATCGGGGTCTAAGGTTTCTTAAACATTGATTCAAAGTTTCAGAAACCGTAATCGAAGGTTTAGTAAAGCTATCGAGGTCTAAGGTCTTCTAAACGTCGACACAAAATTTTAAAAACCGTGGTCGAAGGTTCGATAGATCCGTTAACATTAAATCTATCGGGGTCTAAGGTTTCCTAAATATCGATTCAAAATTTTATAAACCGTGATCCAAGGTTCGATGGATCTGTCAACATTAAATCCATCGAGGTCTAAGGTCTCCTAAACGTCGACTCAAAATATTAGAAACCGTGGTTGAAGGTTCGATGGATCTGTTAACGTTAAATCTATCGGGGTCTAAGGTTACCTAAATATCGATTCAAAATTTTAGAAACCGTGATCGAAGGTTTAGTAAAGCTATCGAAGTTTAAGGTCTCCTAAACATCGATTCAAAATTTTAGAAACCGTGATCCAAAGTTCCATGGATCTGTTAACGTTAAATCCATGGAGGTCTAAGGACTTCTAAACGTCGAGTTAAAAATTTGGAAACCGTGGTCGAAGGTTCGATCGGTCTGTTAACATTAAATCTATCGGGGTCTAAGGTTTCTTAAACATTGATTCAAAGTTTCAGAAACCGTAATCGAAGGTTTAGTAAAGCTATCGAGGTCTAAGGTCTTCTAAACGTCGACACAAAATTTTAAAAACCGTGGTCGAAGGTTCGATAGATCCGTTAACATTAAATCTANGATTCAAAAGATATTCTACCGGTATAGTAGATTCTGTTTTACTAATGGTCAGCGTAGGTGGCCTCGCGGACGCCGATTATAGTCGGCACCCGTACACACAGCACGTCTCGCGGACACCGACTATAACCGGCATCCGTACACACAGCACTTCGCGCGGCCGCCGACTATAGTCGGTGTCCGTAGCGAAAGGGTTAAACATGGATTCAAAATTTTAAAAACGTGATCAAAGGTTCTATGAGTCTCTTAATAATAAATCTATCAAGGTCTAAGGTCTCCTAAACATCGATTCAAAATTTTAGAAACGCTATCAAAGATTCTTATGGCTCTACTGCTAATAAATTTATTGGAGTCTGAGAACTTTGATTAAAGATTCCGCGTTTAAAATCATCCCTCTTCGTCACTCGGTTTCGTAGTTTCTCCTATGATCAATTTTGTTATTTTTCCACTTAAATAGAATCTCTTTCAGCAGCTACAAATGATTATTTGATCGGCCGTTTGATAGATCGACGATTCTGTGCAGTGAATAATCGATGACGGTGTTACTCGTTGAGAAGCAGAGTCGAAAGTTTAATTGGATCTGTTAATTCGATTCGATCGATCATTCGACGAACGGCGACTGGTTCGGTGTTGAATAAGCGTGTTGCAAGAGGTTCGATCATAATTTGGATCTGTGCGTTGGCTCGAAAGAAAGTATATTATTCGATGGGACGATGAAAGTGGACTAGAAAATGGAATTTATTGGTAGCGCTATTAATAATTTAAGACATTTACGAGAAAGGAATATACACGATGATTCCTTGAGATTATTAAACTGAGCGATGGCAAAGATAAAGTCGCGAGTAAACAGATGATTGGCGCGAGTCTTTTTATTCTAGCAGTTATTGAAAACGCACCTGTGCCTCTGCTAAAATTGATGCCAACTTTTATCGGCATAGAAACGTAATTATACGTATCCATACGTCTTCGTTACACCATTCTAATTATCTCTACCTGTGTGCGTGCGTACGCTTAGATCTGTGACTCGAGTGTTAAGAAAGGATGCGATGACCCAAGATCTCGGCCTGAAAACAGAATTCTCGGTGTGGCGAATTTGAAAGTCTAACATCTCCACGTTACAGATCTTTTACACGAATGTTGTAAAAGCGAACGACGATCCCGGGAACTTGCGATTCGGAAATTTCAACGTTTAGGAATTTTTTACATTACAGATCGGTAATTTCAACGCGAGGGGAAAAAAGGCAACGAACCGAGATCCCGCTTTGGAAACAGGATTTGCGATCTGGGAATTTTTACGCTTCGGAGTTCCATATTACAGACGGGTAATTACAGTGTTTCGCATTACAGATCGGCAGTTCCCGAGACAAGGAAGAAAGTAATGATGCAAGATCTCGAAAAGAAGAGGGATTGGAAGAATTCGAAGACCCGATGGAGAGTTTCAATCGGAAACGGTTATCGATAGCCGATCTCACGGCCAGAGATTTGTTGTTTGTTGTTTTTTCTTCGCGATGATTTGTCAAGAAAGTCGCGAAGGATGCGAAGGACATAATGTGGCTGTTGTTCATGCGAGTATGTCGAATAGAAACCACGGGAGAAAAAGCAAAACAGTCCGCCTGAGTCATTATAACAGCGCTGGAAAGTAAGACCTCTGTTTCGAGGCAAAGTAAACCATCTCTCGGTTCCTATACGTCTGTCTCGCTTTGTCGCGACAATAAAAATACTTGGCCTGGACGCTAACAAATTACGAGTAATTAGTTAATAACAACGTCCACGTAATAACACGGTCTGTTATATTCCACGCGTTAAATCTTTCCCGCGAGTAATATCCGTCGAGCCGCCATTAAGGCGCAATTCTTGCCAGGCTTCCTCCGTTCCCGGAAGTCGGCCGGGAAATCGTAACGCGGCAGGGAAATCGAATTGATAAAGACAGCCTGGAATAATTTCGTTAAACGGTCTCGGAGTGAAGTTGCTAGGGTTCTATAAAACGAGCAGGAAGCGGAGGCTGGAAAGTTTCTCGAAAGATCTTTCCCACCGTTTCCCATGACGCTCGGCATGGACCAAACGATGAATAAAATATAACTTCGACCAACGATTACTTCTCTTCCTCCTTTATTTCCTTTTATATCACCGGTTTCAGACTCTAAATTTAAGATTATCGCGTTGGCCAGCGAATTTTACGCGGACTTTTATCGTCTAGGAAATTGAACTTTACGCGAGAAAGGGAGAAAAGAGCATTGTCGTGATGGACGGTTACGTAAAATTTGCGATTTGCGTAATTCCTTTGATTGTTCGGTAATATTCTACCGAGATTGCAGCAGAGAAAAGTGTAAAAGGGTAGCGTTGTAAAAGGGTAGGCGAACTGATGCCTCGGAGGAAGTTATTTTACGGAAATTGGCTTCCCGGCACGTTACAGTCTGGCTTTGGTAAAAAAATTAATTGCCGTGGAAATTCTTCAGATCGCTTTTAATCGCTGAGCCGAATCGTTGCTTGGGAGATTATATCTCGCGCTGGCATCTTGAAAGTTCTCGAGAGAAGCACGAACGTTATGCGCTTCTTATTAGGCCAAGTCGAAATTCCCGAGCATTCCGAACCGTTGAAATTTATATATTTTATTTAAAACCGACTGGGAGGTATTTTACGCTTTTTTCCATGGATGTACAACGATTATGGTTGTCAGCTGAGGACATCATTAGCGTTAAATACCAAGGAATAGTCGTAAGTCCTTGCGAAAGACTGTGTTAACGTTCGAAGTCTTGGAAAGATCATGCATGGTGTTTAAGGTAACGATATTGACATTAGAAGTTGCTTCGAGGATGTGACATAAGAACTCGAGGTTATTTCAAGGTCGTGGGTTATTCTCGAGGTCATAATATTGACGATCAAGGTACTCGAAAATCACAAAAGATTTAGCTCGTGCCATTGGCAACTTAGATCACTCTAAGATCGAAATTAGTTATCGAGGTCATGCGGGATCATTCAAGGGACACGAGTGATTATTAAGGTATCGTTATTGACTGTCAAGGTCACAATAAAGATCACAATGTTGACAATCAAGGTACTCGAAAATCACGAAAATTAATTTCGTACTATTGACAACTAAGATCACTCTAAGATCGAAATTAATTATCGAGGTCATGCGGGATCATTCAAAGGACACGAGTGATTATTAAGATAACATTATTGACTGTCAAGGTCACAATAAAGATCACAATATTGACAATCAAAGTACTCGAAGATCACGAAAGATTAAGCTCGTGCCATTGATAACTAAGAGCACTATAAGATCGAAATTAGTTATCAAGGTCATGCGGGATCATTCGAAAATCACGAGTGGTCATTAAGGTAACGTTATTGATATTCAAGGTCACACTAAAGGTCACAATATTGGCAATCAAGGTACTCGGAAATCACGAAAGATTAAGCTCATGTCATTGGCAACTAAGATCACTCTAAGATCGAAATTAGTTATCAAGGTCATGAGGGATCATTCAAAAATCACGAGTGGTCATTAAGATAACGTTATTAACAGTCAAGGTCACAATAAATGTCACAATGTTGACAATCAAAGTACTCGAAGGTCACGAAAGATTAATTTTGTGCCATTGACACCTAAGACCAGTCTAAGATCGAAGTTAACCATCAAGATCATGCGGGTTCGTTTAAAGGTCACGGGTGGTCATTAAAGTAACGTCACTGATAGTCAAGGTCACTCGAAAGTTACAGATTATCCTAGAGGTCGCGTAATTGGCAGTCGAAACGATTTAAAAGTCACCAGGATAATCGAGATCGTGCCACCGGTAATCAAGGTCACTTGAAAACCTTACGAGGGCCCATCGAGGTGATGGAATACACTGTCAGGGTCGCTCGAAGGTCAGAGATGATCGACCAGGTCGCAAGATGGCTGCTGAAAGCGATTTAACGCGGCTTTTAAACCCTGCTTGTCTCCGAGACCTGCCATTCACTTTTGGTTGCGGAGCTTTTTGTCAGCCAGTTGACAGACTAGAACAGTAGGTTGATTCGATGGACTAAGGAGTTTAACAGGTTGGAGAAGCATCGTCGTAAAATGACGCAGCGCCTCGAAGAACCGACAGCTGGTTACGGAAGTGCAATATCCGATTCCTCGCTACAGCGAAACAGGTTCTCTAGGACAAGTAGTTACACGCTTTGCCGACGTCTTCTGACATCAGAAGCGTTCCATTAAAAATTCATTAGCTCTACTCCTCCGTGAATCTCACCGTTGCGGAATGAAACCCCCCACTCGCTGAGCAAGTCAGTTTTAATTCCGTTTT
Source organism: Euglossa dilemma (assembly GCA_002201625.1). Taxonomy (NCBI): domain Eukaryota; kingdom Metazoa; phylum Arthropoda; class Insecta; order Hymenoptera; family Apidae; genus Euglossa; species Euglossa dilemma. Next base: position 1,261,448 of record NIJG01000055.1, on the reverse strand, counting down.
AATTCGATTTTAACTCCCAGCCACTCTGATTCTTCGCCAACCTGCCTACCAAAATATTATGTCATGCTTGTACCGTTAACGTTCCGAATCAACGTACCAAGACTCCTCGAGAACCTTCGACGATATAAAAATCGAATCGTCAACTTTCTCTGTCGAGCAGATTTATTTTCACGTCAATATCTGACGCAGTTTTCACCGCATTTCTGACCTATCTTCGAAGTTAGATCCTCGCTTTATGCTTTCGAGCGATAACTTGAAGTAATTCGTTACGCAGTAAATGCAAAATGGCGCGGAGTCGACGAGCAAATCGAATTTCGCTGGTATCTGAGAAAAGGAACGTCGAATACCGTATGTTTCCCTGAACGAAAGCCACGGGAACAGAGCTTGGTACACAACAGAATCATATGCAACGCGAGACATGAAATGAGTAATCCATTAGCTATGCGCAAGGTAACAGTTATCTCATGGATGCTTTAACTGGATGCAAAGCAGATTCAAATGTAAAACTTTCACGATTCCTTTCGAAGAAAGGATGCACCGAAAAAAAAGGAAAAAAGAATCCTGATTTTCTTCATCAAAACGATCGGAATAAGGTACACGCTGTGAAAAATCTGAAATAACCACCCGACACAGTTAAAGTGTTTCATCCTCCATAATTCCCTGTCTTTTTTTTCGTTTTCTATACCGATTAGAGCCACGCGATGGTTCTCGACCTAGAATCGAGAAAAACGGATCATGGTACTCCGACGTGCCTTTGTAATCCTAACATAGACCGTGAAACCGGTTCCAAGGGTATGTTCATCTAGATAGTGATCGTCGAACACGTAGAAGGTCTGTTTTTAAAGCGCATCGATGCGCACTGCTGATCCACTTGCTCCTTAATGGCGAAACACCGCGCAAGAAACGCGACAAGGCTCCACGCGCGTGTCTGCCTCGGCAAAGTCTGCGTTCCAAATGTCGCTGGAGCTGCTCGATATTCAATTATTACCAATCAACATTTCTTTCCGAGCCTTTCGCGTCTCGCCTATGCCCGAGAAAACGAACCAACTCGAGAAATAACGCTCTGACAGCCTTTGCATACGATGATCCTCCATCTTCGTGGCTCCTAACGCAATTAGCTTGCCGGCACTTTTACGCACCGTTGAATTCTCCTCGCTGATTTCCTGGTAAACGATACCCAGCCGAAGATAAATTTCGACCCATCGATTTGCCTCGCTGATATACGTTAGTTCGCGCTCGCGTTTTAATGAGATATTAAACTAGCTCTATCAATTTTCTCAGATGTATTCCGTCTAGTGTTCGTCTCGAGGTTTAAACGAGGATGACGTTGACGGTAATCGATGTTACAGGAATGGAACGGGGGAAAAAAATGCTTGCTGCGAACAAGCACGTAAAATCGAAACGGAGATCGCGTGAACGTGACAACGCGCTGGAGGCGGACAGGGACTTCCGGTCATCGAATACGAGTAGATCGTTTCGTTCGTTTTCGTTCGACAAAACGAACGAGACGAGGAAGGAAGGCCTCGGTGAGAAATTACATGGCTCCGAGGAGTAAACGCGAAAATAAATTGATAAAGAAGCGGAGTCGCCTCGAGGTAGGAAGTCCTAGCATCGAGATCATGCGAGGTTCGAATTCCGCGTCGATGTAGGTAATTAAAGATCGATCGTGAGATCTTGTAAATTTAATGGCAGATTTAATCTTTAGTTTTTGGGGTTCTTTTATAGCAAGTCGATTACCCGTGATATTTAAAAAATCAGACATTGAAATATCGAAATTAATTTTTATTAGATCTTGTAAATTTAATGACAGATTTGGTCTTTAGTTTTTATGGTTTTGTTATAGCAAATTGATTACCCGTGATATTTAAAAAATCAAACATTGAAATATCGAAATTAATTTTTATTAGATCTTGTAAATTTAATGACAGATTTGGTCTTTAGTTTTTGTGGTTTTGTTATAGCAAGTCAATTACCCGCGATATTTAAGAAATCAGTCATTGAAATTAATTTTTATTAGATCTTGTAAATTTAATGGCAGATTTAATCTTTAGTTTTCGGAGTTCTTTTATAGCAAGTCGATTACCCGCGATATTTAAAAAATCAGTCATTGAAATATCGAAATTAATTTTTATTAGATCTTGTAAATTTAATGATAGATTTAATCTTTGGTTTTTGGGGTTCTTTTATAGCAAGTCGATAACCCGCGATATTTAAAAGATCATCCCTTGAAATATCGAAATTAATTTTTATTAGATCTTGTAAATTTAATAGCAGATTTAGTCTTTAATTTTCGAGGTTTTGTTATAGCAAGTCGATTACCCGTGATATTTAAGAAATCATTTATTGAAATATTGTCGAAATTAATTTTTATTAGATCTTGTAAATTTAATGGCAGATTTAATCTTTAGATTTCGGAATTCATTTATAGCAAGTCGATTGCTCGCAATAATTAAAAAATCAGTCATTGAAATATCGAAATTAATTTTTATTAGATCTTGTAAATTTAATGACAGATTTAGTCTTTAGTTTTTGGGGTTCTTTTATAGCAAGTCGATTACCCGCGATATTTAAAAGATCATCCCTTGAAATATCAAAATTAATTTTTGCTAGTTACACGTTGAGACTTCTTCTGCAAAATTGAACGTACTAATAACTAAGAGAAAATACATAATAATCTCGTAAAATATTAGAATAATAATCTTTCCAGTTGCACGTGAGGAATGTTTTATACAAAATGAAATGTACTGCTAATTAACAGAAAAATTCATATTCATTATTTAATGATTTAAAATGATTTAAAAGAACGAGATCATAAAATATTGAAATGAAATTCTTCTCAGTTGCAGATAGGAAATTTGTATACAAAATATAAGCGCGTAATTAAATTTAAGCACTGAGATAAACATCGCGTTTGAAATATACATTTTTATTGTCGTGCGATTGGCTAGTCATAGGTAAATCCGGCATTGTGGAAATCTGGTAACCGTAGGCGATGGAAATAGGTTGCTGGCATAATCGTGGAAACGTGGATAACGTTACGGTAATTGTGTTAATGAAGTTTCGAAAAGGAACCTAAGGATCCGGATGGATTCCCGGGACGCTATTACCATTTCCAACGAGCGAAAAAACCAGTTGAAACGCATACTCGGGGATACCTACGCGTAATCGAAGGAGTGCGTTGAATATGCATAGGCATCGTTCTGTTACGTTTAAACAGCCCGTGCATCTTATCTGAATAATAAAAAAGGATCAAGATAAGCGTAATTACCTCCGACCGGTAAAACAAGCAAGTCGAGCACACTGCCAGAGGAGCTACGAAGTCTGAGGCAAGAAAAACATTAAGCGTAACCAGTCTTCCACTACTTTCAACCAATTCCAACGTCTTCTTTCGATCGAAACATCGAAAGAAAAAAATCGAACGATGGGTTCTCGACGTTAGACAGTTGCCGTTTCCAAGAAGGGGATACGTTTCTTCGAAGAGAAACAGAAGCAGCGTAAGATATACTCTGCCATCCTTGATACTTAACGTACCACAGCCTAAACGATAGTTCCGAGACTTTTAATTACTATCATTTTCATCGCTCAGCTTTACGACTTCCTTTATGGCTTCTCTCGTTCGCTGATTAGAATCACAGAACAAAGTAATCGTTCGCGAATTTTTATACGCGATAGTGACTCCCGTATGGGAACCAATTAGAACAACTACGATGGCCGAATAGTGAAATTTTCGAATCACCAAACGCTCCCTTTCTTTCGCGCTGATCTTCGTCGTGTTAATTATCAATAATTCCGATCTTTGTTGATTAAAAAACACGAAGAGCCAAAACATTTTCTGTATGGACCATGTAACGTGTAAACGAGCGATAAAATGGTGCAAATCACTGGAATTAACGAGGCAAATCAGAGACACGGATAATTAACGACGTGTGTAAGATTGAAGGAAGAGGCGACGAGGAATCTTCGCCGATTAAAATCCTTCAGCCGAAGGAAAAAAATCGATGTTTATTACCTGAGTGTGTAAACGAGCGGTAAAACGATGCGAATCGGTGGAATTAACGGGGAAAAATTAGGGACACGGATAATCGGCGACATGTGCAGGGGTGAAAGAAAAGGCAAAGTCGCAGGAACCACCTCCCGGAAGGTGTGCTGACGGTATAATAGGAGAACGTGCCTACCGTCCCAGAATCGTAGGCAGCCGATGTGGGACATAGCGGCACTTCTTACGGCCATAGATACCTTTCCCATCTGTTGCCAAACGACGCCTGTCGACCTCACTGTCGCCAGACCATTTCGACGCGTGCCTCTCGGCGCTGCGAACGAAAAGAGAGAAAGAGGCACACGGGTAATTAATGCCGTGTCCACGAAACAATCGCGAACCGAGGGTACGAACCGCACTGCCATTATCCTCGTGGAAAATTTAAGAACGGTTCGAATTTTTGCTTGGAACACGAGATAGACCTTCTCTCGACACTTTTAACACATTGCTGACCGGCTGTCTTTCTCATATCACTGATTATTTCTTCGGAATTAAACGTGGAAGTAGAATTTTTTTCAAAATTTCTTTTTTATAGCAAACTGGACACGACTTGACGGATTTTATTAATTAAATATTAACTAAATAAGAGAAGCTGCCGCGAAACAAAATCGCAGATCACGAGTTTACTTGTGATTGGTCAACAATGTGTTAAAATCGAGAAAATCGATTTGGAAATTCGGTTATACAGGTAATTCATCGAATGTTTTTATTTGGATTTTATCCTTATTTGAAAGTATATTAAACGGGGTGGATCATGTANTTAAACAGGGTGGATCATGTAACGTGGTCATTTCGATCATCTTCGATTATTTAGTTATTGGAGAAACAATAAAATACAAAGTGAGAGAAAATAACGAGGTGATAATGTAATTAATCGAAGAAGGGGGTTAATGATGTAATATCGGAATAAATACGTTTATTTCGATTTTATCTTTATTTAAAGGTATATTATATGGGGTGAATCGTGTAACGTGGTCACCTCGATCATCTTCGATTATTTAATTATTGGAGAAACAATAAAATACACGGTAAGATGAAATAACAAGATGATAATTACACGTAACTTTAATTATGTTAATATTTGGAATAAATTTTATTTTGATTGTAATTCTTCTTATATTTCAATGCTTCTGTAACATAGTAATTCTTCTAATATTATAGAAGAGATATTGTAAAAAAGATACGAGATTAAATACGAGTAATTCGTATTTTAATTAAATTAATTATTAATTATCGAAGAAAATATTTTAATAATACTTCAATCGATTACTTGGAGTATAGAGTTTATTTGGAAGAGATAAATGCGAGATAATTCTTGTGCTGAGTGAATTTAGAAAAGAGGTAATTTCTATGGAAATAAGGATCAACGAAGATCACGACTTCTCGGGATCTAGACCATCGGCGATGAATTGAAACTGACTAATTCTCGCGGTAAGTCTTGGTCAATTAGTCCAACTCGGTGACTAGGAAATTACTAGGGTAAAGTTAACTACGTCCGTCCACGGATATCAGTCATTGAGGCGACAAGATGATGAAAGGTTGCTTCCCAAAGTAGAAGAATACGAACAAAGTATACTGATCTATGGCCTCGAAACGCAACCAGGAATTTTTATTAACTCCAGGTGAGAACTCGACAAAATTTCACATAATTCTGTCAAACTTCCTCTGATTTATTCAAAACGGTAATCTAATCTGCGATAATCTAATCACACGACCGATAAGATTGCTTTATTATTTATTATACCACTTACAAACTTCGTAAATTATAAATTTATCTATGATATTCACAGGACATCCTTTTTAACAAAGAATTAAGGATTTTCCCCATAAGAAGGAATAAAAATGCCTTACACAATGATAATAAAATTCTAAATATTAAAAATCAAACTGAATCAAACTGTATCCATCGCAAAAGTCTATAACCATTCTTTACAACGATAAATTAAAACTATGAACGTAAATCTACACGAACCTGTTAAACAAACTCACAAACCACCTTCTACGATATAAAATTAACCCTTTGCATTCGAGAGGCGACTCTCAATCGCCATTTAATCACGTTCTAAACATCGATATTAGTGGATATATTAAATTTAAAATGAACCACCGATGATCAGAATGTCAAGATAAAATAATTTTATTTATTTTAATTTTAATTTAACGTCCTAATTTAAAATGACCCACCGATGCTCAGAATGTCAAGATAAAATAATTTTATTTATTTTAATTTTAATTTAACGTCCTAATTTTCATAGGATTTCTTATTTCTCGTTTTAAAAAATATCGTTAACTTTACGGTAGATCTTCGAATTACTATTTTTCTTTAACGGAGAAATTTAAGAATTCTTTATCATTTGTATTCACCTGTTTATTTCAGTGCTTACAAGGTAGATTGTTAGGTATTTCGAAAATTATTTCACAAAATATGAGAAAATTGAATTGTCATAAACTATTTTTTTNCTCCGTTCGTTATAATACGGAGAAGATTTTGAATACCGAGAAACAGAACTCGAAGCAGTTTGGATCCCGTGAAACGAACGTAATAAACCTTGGCATCGGCGATCTCCGCGACGATTTCCTTGACGATTTCCGCGAAGCAGCGACCCCGTTCGACTTCCTTCGTATCTGACACCGTAACGATTCCCCGAGGGTTACGTCATCGACGTGTAATAAATAATTAAGAGCAACGTCCGCGTATCGTTGAACGGGAGCGCTTCCGCAACGAGCACCGTTATCGATCGAAAACATTTCTTAACACGATCCGTTCGGCAGTGAGCCGATCTGGTAAATGGCTTCTTTGCATGTCTAACGCCGTTCGATCACACGGTGAAACGGAACGCGCGCGATTTGCCGGGAAAAATCGTCCGAGATCGGTGTTAATTAAAAGCTTGAACTCGCCGTCTGCAGGCTACGAAAATTCTCATCCGAACGGGACATGCATCCGGCGTTTAGAGTCTCATTCTTTCTTCCCTCTTTCGTTGATATTTCGAATTAGATACGCTTGGAAGGATACCGGCTATTAGGCGAATTTAGGTGGAAACGCGGCTGATTAATCAGCTTGGATCTGAACGGTCGTAAACCGAGTAAATCGACGTCATCCGATATGCATACCCCATTAATATGCTAACCTGTGATATATGTATATACGATAGCGTGTTACATTGAACGTGCATATTGGATTTTTTAGATGAATCTCTTTCTCGGAGGAAATCAGTGAAACTGGAATTTACTCGAGCAAAAGGATACACGTAGAATTCTGGAAGATTTAGACGCGAAGATCGCCGAGGATTAGACTAATGGTGGATGGTTTCCGGTGGGTTTGATCGAGTGCACGAGCCATCGATGAACCCGGGGTCATCGATCGTGATGAGAACGAAAGTTGGAGGAAATCGAGGAACACGAGAGGAAGGAAAAAGTAACTCCGACTCTTTCGAACGGTACTAATTGCACCCGTCGTGATAATTGACGAACACGTGAATCGTGGGCATACTTCTGCTGGCTTGTTTTCAATTACTCGTATTCCCACGTGCCGTTCTCGTCTAGAATGGATCCCAGAGACCGCAGGGAATTTCTCTCGGAGCTTGAAATTCAACGAGAGTTAGTTATCGACGAGCAGATGAATATACTTAACAAAGCGTGATCTGAAAGATAAGATGATCAAAATTGCGGCGAAAATTCAGCTCCGATAAGTTCTAGTTGACCTTAAGAAATATTATTTTTCGTTAGCCGAAAGTGGTTATTAAAATCTAATTAAAATCTACATCTTATTAAAATCTAAATATTTTAGAATGTTTGCATCGAAATACCTAAACAATCGTGTATTTAAATATATTAATATTCAAAGACTAGTGTGTTAAGTAGAAAATTCTCAAATATCAAGGTATCGATAACCGGTAGCAAAATAAAAAGTATTCGGTACCAAGCATCTTATCGAGTAACCATTTATTAAAATGCCAAATTACCGATAATTAATACTCCGTTTCGAAGTAACAAACACCAAATCTGCTAAACACCACTAATCGGTACCGAATAGCAAGAATTAACTACTAATTATCTATCACCCGAGCAAGAGAACCTAATATCTAACATTTACATTCTAGGCACAGGGATACAAGAAGAAACAGAAATCGCGTTTAATCAAAGTATCGCAACGTTACATGCACGAGTTAATAGCATCGCGAAGCAAAAGAACTCGGATCGAGGAGTATTAATCGATAGCCGAAAGTGATACAGACGAATGGGTAAACTGTTACATCGGAAGAAGGCGTTTCGCGGCTCGCGAAAGTGCACGTTAATTATACTACCGTTAATTGCATCGCGTGTAAAAAGGACGAAAATGTTTGTAAACAACGCCGGTAACGTGGCATCATTCACCGACAATTTCCTGCATGAAATTCTGATTACGCCGACGTAATGGCCGTCTGTATTCCGATCCACCGCGAGCATTGTATTCCACACGCGATAAAATCACCTCGACGCTTGATTGCACCCATCGTGACTTCGTGCATTTCGTGAATTACGCTTGAAAAATGACGTCCATCTAGAATTCTCTCTTCTATTTATACGCCGTTTTACTACTTCATATTTCATCCTTATACTTGGAAAATCCTAACGTCAGGCATCGAAGACTGTCAGCCCATATATCCGCTGCTCCACTGATCCTTTGATCCAATTTTTCACAATCTCTTCGAATATCTTCTGTTATTACAGATATCTAATCATCTTTATTATACCTAAATTATCTTTATTAAGAGTCGAAATCTAAAATTGGAGCTTCGTATTCCATTCTTATCCTGTAACAATCCCAATACTAAAGATCGAATGCTGTCAACCTATATATCAATTCCTCTACTTATCCGATTCAATTTTTATAATCTCTTTAACACTAAAACTACCATGGTTTAAATCACTATTTTCCAAATTTTTATTAAAAATTTCGCGTTCAACTTTATTATCTTAATCACTCGTCTGCCCGAATTTTCGTCCAATATATGTATAGTCATTTTTGCGATGTCTTGTGTTATTCTATTTTTTAAAGCTTCTACTTTTTTTTCCTATTCACCTGTCATTTTGACCGTGGTAGGTTTAGTGTTAAATATCTAAATATTTGTCTAACTATTTATTTATATCGAAATTATTCGTATTGGGTTTAAGGGAATTCGAGAAAAGTACTAAACTATCATTTAGGTTTCTAAATGTTATTTACACGTCTGGAGTAAATTCTAGGGTACTCATCTACTATTTCATCTTTATCCTTTAACAATCCTAATACCAGACATCGAATGCTGTCAACCTACATATCAATTCCTCCACTGATCCAATTAGATTTGTATGATCTCTTTAAATATCTAAATATTTGTCTAACTATTTATTTATATCGAAATTATTCGTATTGGGTTTAA
>NIJG01000055.1:1207137-1247476 GCA_002201625.1 Euglossa dilemma | reverse complement strand
TGAGTATCTCGAATTATACAATATTAATAGATTTAATCAACTAATATTAAGTTTGCTAATATCGTAATTGTATTTAAATTAAACTCATTGTCTTATTTTTTAAGAAATTACGTAGTTTTCTTTACACGGGTCTCAATAAAGATAGGTATTTAAAAACGTCCGTAAATCTAGTATTAAATTCCTGTTAGCATCGATCATCTCGGGTGTATCTTTGTATTCGATTTGTATCTCGAATCTCTAGCTTTCATAATTTTTAGGACACGCAGATTTTAGGCTTCGAGGAAATTTAAAGCAATGGTTTAATTAAATTAATTAAATTAATTAAATTCGAACATTGTCTCCTTTAATATAATACAAATTATTATAACGAAGTATACTGATAGATCTGAGATATTAATTTCTTAGATTCGAATGTCGCACAATTTAACGGTAGTAAGACCAAAGTGACGTTTAAAGCTCTACGACACTTTCTTTCTTTCTCCCCCAGAGATGACAACACTTTCCGTGCTCCTGTTCCGCTCTAATTCTTAATTAAACGATAAATTAACGAAAGCGTTGAGACGTGCCGCATCGGAACCGGGAATCTCGAGGCGAGGACATGAAAGTGTCGTACACGGCGTGTGTTAACGCGTTAGCGCTGTAACATGTTAATTCCGCTACGGTAACAGGCTAATTTCCCATAACTGTTCGCATCGAACAACCCATTGTTTTGCCGCGCGGCTATTTGCACTGTAATTTCATTCGTGGCCACTGGACGTACCGATGGTTTTACGACAATGGCACGTTCCAATTTTCTCGATGGGGTTCCAAGCGTCTCATTAACGCGTTAATGAGCCTGTCTCGAGCCATTTGCAGGCTGCTCGATACTCGTTATCGATGGATCGTATAGATGCTAAGCAGACGAATCACGGTGCAGTAAATCGCGATGGAAAGTAGTTAGATAAATTGAAGAAATCGCCATGATAAATGAAGTTTGAACAGCCGAAGTTAAAAATGAGAAAGAGAAATAGAGGAAACCGCGTTGATGAATTTTTCTCGTGCGATTCTTGATACATTTCACGCATGAAATAATAAAAATTGCAAAAGTAAAACAGACATAGTACAGCGTTGAAATTCGAGTAGATTAGTTAGAGTCCAGAGGTATTAATTAAACGGGATAATACGATTGGTCGTGTTACAATTTTCCAATTTGTGAATGTAAATTATTAACAAACTTCAGCCAGTCTTGCGATCTCTATTTTATTCTTTGCAACAAGAAGAATGATCGATCTGATTTCGCTATCAGGCAACGTATGATTTAGGGTGATTTGAATGCCTGAACAGAAAACGACGACGACATTCGGTTTTAACTCCTTGCATTTTAACGACGGTAATTTTTCATCTTCTCAACGTTTTCCTTCCACTTACGCCTATTTGAATGTTGATCCAGCTTTTCTTTCGAATAATAACAAGATTATGATGTCGATAGATTACTATGTCGACTCTGCAATGTACATTGCTTACAAGCTGTAAATGTTTCGTTGTTTTCGTTCGCGTAGAATTAAAGAGCAGTGGATATATGCTTTCACCAGGCGATTCTCTTTCTTCTATTTTTTTTTTCTTCTTTTTTTCGTTGGCTTGAAATTGTTCATACCGTTTTAATATCCTCGGTAGATTACTGTTATTTTTCTTGAATTTTACACCGACAGTTCAGTAACTCGGTATATCTTAGGCAGTCCAGGATACAATTCCCGCGTTACATGTGTATTGTGTAAGCTGTTTACAAATTATCGCTATCTTACATTATAAAGCGTGACTGATGTGCTATTATCTTATCGTGCATACAACTAACAATTACACTCCGCAAATCGACAGAGAATGGTCAATTATAGATTCAAGTTGAGCTTATAATTTTATCAATCATCGCTTACTATTTGAATGATTTATAACCTTTACAAATTTCATTACCCTTCTTCTATCATTCGATCTTTAATTCTCAACTCGTTTACAATTGGTCACAAAAATATTCGGACACTTGTATCATTTGACTTTTATTATATTTTAACCGATAATAAGTATATATAGTAAATATAAGTAAATGTAAAATGGACTGTCTGTATTTTACTCGAAAGATTAAAAAAATGAAAAGTAAGTTAATCGATATCTAGTTCCTGATTTCCCGTTCTAAATCCCTCGAATCATTTCCAATTCATAAGGTAGCTTAAAGTTCAAGACTCGGATTACTACATTGGCCCACGCATCGCTGTATTTTTCATCTTTCTCCGTGGCCTCGTCACTGCGAACTTGTCTTACTTTCACGCGCTATCTTCGACGAGATTCCTTCATCTATACTCTCGAACACGATTGGTCCATCTTGATAAAGAATAACCTTGATGAATGATTGCAGGAAGAATTCCAAAAGTACATCGTCCATAAAGGTACCAAAAGTACCAAAGATACCAAAAGTACCAAAAGTAGCAAAGATACCATTCTTCTTGGACCCAGGGTAATGTCAGTAATAATTGGAACAGCCATAATTATAACGAACGATTGAGGTAAAGGATATATATTCTCCTAAAATTGGAACAATCCTTTATAACATGACCGTCTTAAAACAAAGGATAGACAAACATGCGAGAGTATACGTCACCGAAAGTATTCTAGAGGTACCAGGTTCTTCTATGACTCTCTGTAACCCTCATAAAAAGCACGATGAACGATGATACGCAGATGAACATCGTGAAAATAAAAAGTACCATTCCTCTAGGACCCTCTCCTTGGATTCTCGTAAAATGCGCGACGAACGAGCCGTACGCATACGCCGTGGCCGTAATTAAGGAAATAATTATTATTACGGTACATTTGCACGTGCGTAGCCCAGTTTTCTGCCATGCTTACGGGCGTCCCGTAGCGTAACGACGCATCGAACACGATAGCCAAAGCTGAATTTTTATGCCGCCCTCTCCCTCGATTTTAGAGAAAGAGAATCATGTTTTTAGCGGAAATAAACGACCCTAATTGCGGCCGAGGTAATTTACGTACCGTCTAAATCGTACCAGTGTATCGTCACTAATTACGTTTCTCTTACACTCTTTTCTACACTTCCAACGATATAAGACCGAAAGGGTTGAAGTTTCTTCTAACTCTGAAACAAAAGAGCTCGTGATTTATTTTATTCTCTTACTTTACTTTAAAAATTAAGAAGAATGGATTTCGTTTAATATCTTTTCTTTTTTTTCGAATTAATCATACATTTCAAACCATTCATAATCCGGAAACAAAGTTTTGATAGATTATTTTCGTAGAATTGGAAGACCAGGACTTGATGTGGCTCGAAGAAACGGATATATTTGTCTAATTTCCATTGCACTAAAAGTCAAAAAAAGATAATTAGTAATAAGTCTTGGAATAAATTATTTCAAGGCTATATATCTTTTATGGAATGTTTAAAAATTGTTTGTAATACAAGTTTGAGTTCATAGGCATCGTGACACAAAAGAAATAAGCAAAACGTGAGATTTTAGTAGGTAAAGAATCTAGATTATACTAAAACGAGGCCCGAAACCCTCGACGATTCAAATATTAGCCGGCTGCTCCACAACAATTGAATTATCGCTAATTTCCGTGAGAAAACGACAGCAATTACGGAAAGTGCCATCATAGTCGGCCTTTGTTCCTTATAACCTCTTATCCTCACTGATTACCAAAGGATTATGGAAATTGCATAAGTTTTATATGAAATATATGCCTGGATAATAATATAAGGATAATACAAGAATGACAAATTTTAATATTTCATTGCAACGAATGTTCTTTTTAATTCTTTTAATCTTAGGTAACCTGCATTGTCTTCTTCGTATTAAATTATATACCTCAACGTTCTATTCGAAAAATTTAACAGAATTTTCAGTAATTATTTAATTTTCCACATCTTAATTCTATAAAATTTTATTCTCAATATACAATATACAAATAATGACACACCTTTCTTTTTATTTATTTCAATTTAAACAATAACTTCAAACGCGTATTTAGTTAATCGAAAACTCACGTAGTTCCGTACTTCAGTGATTTTGACTGTTCCGTTGCTTCCTGTCAAAATGGAGGACGGAAGTTTCACAATTGGCGGAAACGTTACCTCTTCGTCGCGTCGCCAAAAAAGTAGAACATCTACCTTAAATTAGCTTCGGAAGCCCTCTATCTTCCTTGTACATTTTTAGAAGAACGATAAATTAATTATAGTCAGTATCATAAAATACCCTTCTCGCTTAACTTTAAAAATATTCTATTTTATACGCGAATTCGATAAATTAAAAATTAAACGCACTTACTGTCACGCGTCTCGAAGATTGCATCTTGAATGTTCCTTATAGCTCCGGTGTTGCTTCGAATGTTACCGATTCGACGTGAGGACATAAACTGAAGGTGTCCTGCGTCGTATTTGCTGCGAAAACATTTCTTAGAACGACCTCTAGGAAATCTGTTCGTACACGTGCACGCGTGCTCGATCAAGCGAAAATCAAAACATTGAGAGTCCCTCGCGACGAAGCCGGTTTCGTAGCTCTCGTTGACCGACACAACATTAGCAACGGAAATTTCGGTTTGCCCCGCGGCGTTGAGTTGGAAAGGGAAACTAGAGCCATCTCTCCTAATTGGAAATAATTAAGCGAAGCTCCGAGGCGAGACGTCATTCTGCTGTCGAATCTCCTGGTGATAAGATCTATCATTGTTCGTAAGGTGCGCGTCCTGTCTACTACGTAATATATTTACTTCTGTTTTGTGACTATTTCTATATTACATGTTAGCTTCATCTAGTCAATACACTTTTATTTAATAATCGATCGCTCATTATTCTAACGAAATCGAATAGTTCCTTCTTAAATTGTTTCGGTTCTCTTTTTTTTTAGTCGTGTATTTGAATAACAAAGTAATCAGTAGCTTGTATTGCCAGCTTCTAAGACTTGTGTTTAATTATTATTACTGTTTGGATAATTTTGATGTAACTAGTTTGTTTTAAACGTTTGATTTTTGTTTGTATAGATTCTTGATTAATCGCTGGCAGAAGTAACACGGGTGTCTGATATAGGCGCCACAATGCTGAATGTATAATCTGATGAGACTTAATAATGATCTGGTAACATTTGATTTATTTATCCTGATTGATTAATTTTTACATGTCAATTTACATTAGGACTACAAAAGCGGTCAAAATCGTTGGATTCGGTCTTTCTCGGTTTCTGCAATTATCGAAAATATATTGGTGTTTTTAACAAAGGTAATTTAATCAATGACTACACATTAAAGCACGGTAGTTCTAATGTTAACCGTCGATTATTATACATTTCAACAAGAATGAAAGTGTAAAATATTGATGCATATAATAAATAGCGTAATATATGGAGTTATACAATTAATTTAATCTAAAACTTTAATTTCAGATTTAAATTTCCGGCTGACTTCCTAAATCTTCCTTCGTTGTTTGTTTTGCACGGCGATAAAAAATTTAACTTTTTGTAAATGTGCACCAAGAAGAGGATATATTTGAAAATGAATCAATTTTTCTGTAAAAAGACGGATGGATAGGACGTGGTTAAGGTTGGGTCTTCAATCGCAGCAACCTCCTCGTGGTAAGACCTGGAAAATCAGTATTATTTGATATACAATTCCTAATCGCATATATCGCTAGCAGCTACAATACAATTATGAATTGTATAACAAATAATACAAGCCAATTGGCTGCGATAGCGATTAGATTTTTAGTCGATTTTTTTACAATTAATAGACTTATTGAAAAGTTATTATTTTTTGCTTGGATTGTAAAATAACAACAAGAAGTTAGTGAAACAAAATAATGACAATGTGTGCCTTAAATTCATTTATTTACACGCAAATATATTATATGTATACGTATTATAGGTATTTATATATATATATTATGTATATATCACTGTTATATTGCTATAACCCTTGAGATTTACACGTACAAGTTACGCTTCCTTTGACACCGTCACTCTCAGGAAATTTTCATTGAAATCTTCGAATCAGATTTCCTCTTATTTCCTTTACTTGTTTTCGTTTTTTTTTTTTTGCTCTTCGCCTCGCGTAACAACGGTGTTATTGTAGCAAATTTACAAACAAGAACGAATTGGCTGGAATTTTTAATCTCGAAGTTCTCGATTGAACGGTCCACCATATTTTATTTTTCACAGTGATATATCTCTGTCGATTTAATCCTACGTATATTTATGATCGATTATCGAACGAATATCATCGCTAAGACGGATTATATCAAAACACCGAGAATGTCCTTTGTTAAAAAATTTCACGAGTTAGAAATTTATACGGTCACAAAATTCCTTTCGCAAACCTGATAAAAGCTAACGATTATCTTTAGAATACGTTCTCAATGTTTAGAATATAAAATATCGTCGCGTTACGATCGTGATAGATTTCGAATCGGCACTCTCGAGATTAATAAATCTCGTTTAATAAACATTAACTTTCTTTTTCGTTTACAAGTGGTAAAACAGATCCTGATGATACTGTTTGACACATCCTGATCTTCTGGCCCCGTCTGAGTATTTTTGTTCTCTACTATCTTTGCGTTTTTCTTCTTGAGCAATAAATCGTTGAATATTCGTTCGCAAAAATGCAAAACACGATCATAAAATTTTGTAAAATCATTGGTGAGAAGCACATTCTCTTCTTTCTTCCATCGTTCCTATTTTATATTTTTCCTTTTTTCTCTTTCTTAGTGCAAAGTGTTAAAAGAGGCTACCCTGAATGACTTGTGAAATATAAAGATTTTTAACAATATTTTATGTCATAAAAGCAGAAAGTGATTTATATTCAATAAAATCCTTTTGCTTATAAATTTTCGGACCACCTTCTTTTAGCACTCTGTACGATATCAGGGGAAAAATGGCTCCAAACCACATGTGATTTCCTCTAAAAAATTATTCTTTACAGATTCATTTCATTCAAACAAAATAAGAAGTTCACATCAAAAACATCACTTGATAAAATTGGTAAAATGGCAAGTTCATGTTGTTTATACTAAACGTTCAACTCCGTCATGTAAAAATGTTGATCTGACATTTGTTTTCTTCCTTCTTTCTCGACCAACACGTATTCGGTATTTACACATCTGTGACAGCACCGTTAATTTCGCAATCGTGCCATCGTTTCTTCAGTTTCCATAACATTTCTGCTGAACAACAGATAAAGATAAGCGCCATTTTCAATTTTGCCCGCAACTAATGATGCCATATTCTACAACCATAACTGCCTTATAACGATCAAAATTGCCTTCTCTTTGCTGTTAGTTTTATTTTCCTTTCCTTTTCCTACCAACCTTAGTGAAAAAATATGGAATGCAGGAAATAAATGAAAATTACAGATAATTCAAAGTAAATAATTCTCGGTAACAAAATTTTTAACTGCAAAGAAAAATGAATTAATTTTTTTTCCATTTCTTTTTTTCTTTTCGTTACGGCCCACGGGATTTTAATCATACCCACGAGCTTCTATTGTAACTTATTTAAACATATATTACGATGTATATTAATTATTAATTATAAACAAACTCATTCGTGTCACATATGCAAAGAGAAGAGAAAGGATTTATTACAAAACAGCGGAGTCAACGAGTATTTGTTGAACATAATTTTTAAATGCAACGTCGTTTTTGTTGTAATTATAATATAATAAAACAAAGTTATTACATCGGTTAAAAGAAAAAGCGACACTGAAACTCCACATTGGGAAAAGCAGGTTTTATACGAAAAATAAACTAGCAAATAGTCAAAGAATTTGTCAGACATTGAAACTATTTTATCTCGTATAGTACAAATTTAATAGTTAACGTCGTGTATGGCATCTCTCGAAAAAGCTAAAAGGTGTTGGGCTGTTCGTATAAAATATTTACGATATGTACAATTTCTTTCATTTTTTCATCCTTTTTCTCATCTCTTTCTCTCACTTCCTTTCATCCTACTTCTATATAGATATATTAAACAAACAACAGTATCCACCTGCCTCTTGCGACCAGCCAGTGTAACGTAAACTTAATCATTCGTATACTTAATTGAATCTATGTATATAGCATGTACACGTATGTAATTAATACTCTATAAAATAGAGCGATTTGAATTCTTTTCTTTTTGTCACACCATCATTGCAAAGCTTTCATGTAAGTGCTCTGAACAGCCCATTTGATCAATCTTGATGAACTTCCTACGATTATAATCATGTATACGTAGTATGTGTGTATATATGTGTGTGTATATGTCAGTCTTGAGCCACTTTCATAAAAGCTTCCCACTTTTATGATCAGGTCTCGTCTCTTACCTAAATATATACTTGAACATTATCGTATCAATAGTATCTTGGCACATTTTTCCTAACATATGAATAAATGTTATATATATTCATAGGTGTACCTGTCTTTCTGTGCATACTTCATGGTGTAAACGTTTCGGGTCGTGTGTCATACTTTTTGCAAGCTTATGCTATTACTAACGGCTCGTCGTCAGAAAAACCTCGGATCACGGGACTATCTTCTTCTTCTGTAATTGCATAAATTAGAAATTTTCTTACAACTTTTTATACTTTTTAAAATATATATAATCGAAAAATTTAGCAAAATTTAAGAGATTGAAGCTTAACAATTTGTTTGGTAAATATAAACCCACCTAAACCATCTGTAGTACCCGGGAAAGTTGCCTGTCCACGTCTAGTATCGTAATGACTATTAGCGAACTGTGTGAAACTAGTGGTCAATCTCCTGTGCCTGATGACGAAGTATACTAACGCAGTTCCTAAGACGACGATCAGCAAACAAATCGGTATCGCAAAAGGAAGGATGTTCGATGTGCTCATCACTGGCAATGCTGACATTTCTAAAAAAAAATTAATTTTTATTAATAAAACAGCGAGATAAGTTTGTTATTACAAACACGGATTACAAGTGTATTAAAGTAATTACCTGCGCTGTATAAAGTGCTGAAAACCTCGCTCAGAGGACTCTGGAAACCTTCATCGGTGACCAAACGAATGGCAAATGAATAAACGACGCCTGATTTCACATCTTTGTACGTGTACGGTGGCTGATCCGTTTTATAAACCTTGGCAATCGATTCGTTCATCACGTTTAATCCTTCCACCACCAAAACCTCGTAATGATACTTGGCAGTCCTCAGTGTATCTGGTAAATCATGCTCTTGCCAGAAAACAACGAATCCCTGTTCTTCGTGAAGTACCTTTACCTGGTGGGGAGGTTCAATACCCGGTGCCATATAGAACACCGGTTGACTCGGTATAGCATCGTCAACGTCTGTGGATATCGTAATTCGATACTTGCCGCCATATTTGATCGAGGTGAACGCATGGTTCATAATGGTTTCGTTAGTTGGTGGTAGAGTCGCTACAAAATACTTCTTACGCACCAATTCTATCACAGTAATCTAAAATTTTGACGGCAATAACTTTAAGTAATCTGATATTCGTGTAGTTAGAATATAATAATATAAGAATAATATAATAATAATATAAGAATAATATAATAATAATATAAGAATAATAATAGAAATAATAGAATAATAGTAAGAATATTCTACGTTTCGAAGGGAGAACATAATATAAAAATTTATATCGTGGAAACTGTTATATACCGTGTATCTAATAGGCTCATCGATGTTGGGGCAACTGGCACTCCAAGAAATGATTATAGTATTACGTTTCTCTAACGAGATGACTTTCACTTTCTTTGGTGGAGCACGTTGATTAAAATGTGTAAATGCCCTAGCCGTTATTAGTGGCCCAGCGCCATAATCTCCATTCACACCCACAGCGAACACGTAAGACTCACAGGCTTCTAAATCCTTGATAGTTTCTGACAAGTTTGTCGTTCGAAATTTGTAACCTGAAAGTACCATTTATTCTTGATTAATAAATTCCATTTGTACCATTGATATAATCAAATTTCTTACTTCTAAAAAGCAATACTATGTTCACGGCGTAATAAATCGCGTATTGCCATTTAATTTTCCTGGACGTCTTAGGCGGTTCCCAAGAGAGATGTACTGAGGTTCCATGCGGTTTTGATACTCTAGCGACTAATTTCGTTACAGGAGGCAGAGGTGTGCCTTCTGTGGTTGCAGTAATGGACGCACTTTTTCCCACGTACTTATCATTCATGGCGGCGACGTAAAAAGTATACTTAGTTCCCGGTGCTAATCGCATTACTTGCACGTGATTCGGCAACATAATGATCATCGACATTGCAGGATACGTCGGTGGACCCTTTGGACTAATCAGATAGCAATCCGCGTTCTCCATCTTCTTCCACCGTAAGGTCACCGAGTAATTAGTCGTCGCGACCACTTTAAGGTCCTCAATATTATCGATATTAGCAGACCCATCAAAGGTCAAGGTAGCCACATTGGACGAGGCAGATTCCCGCTGTGTATTCTTTGCTATCACCCAAAACGAATAATTCTTTCCTGCCTCGAATGACATATCCAGAATGGCTGATGTATTTTTCCTAATGAAACGTATCGGCGGATGAGGTGGCGCCACGAATCCTTCGTAAAGTCTGATGACTCCGTTTGGATTCAAAGGAGGTTGCCAAGTCACCTCCACCCTGGTTCCATTCTTCTGAGTCACGGTCACGTTCCTTGGCTCCGAAGGGACACCTTCGTCTGTGGTTACAATCAAATACTTAGCTGGTGGAAATACAGTGGTCTGGCCCTTTATCCTAACGTAGACTGTCATGTTATATCGAGTGTACGGTTTAAGGTTGTTAAACTGACAATCCATATCTTGAGTCCACATGGTGGCGTTGGTCCAGTTAGCGCCGGGTGTAGCATATGCTATTGAAGGCAGGAACTCGAAAGTGATATTGTTTGGTATAGGTATCCACCAGTAGAAGAATAAGCTGGTAGCATTGCCAGATCTTTCGTCCACTCCCACCATGAGCACCTGATAGACGCGTGAGCTATTGACACAGTTACTCTCATCGAAACCATCCACGCAATCTCGTTTGCCATCGCATTGCAGCGCTAGAGGGAGACATCGTATCTCGTCGCAAGCGAACAAACCCAAAAAGCAGGTTGGCGTAGCTACAGGACTAGACTGCTGCTCTCCTGAGCACCCTAACTCGTCGGTACCATCCGGACAGTCTTCCACGCCGTTGCAAACATTTGCAAGGGGAATACAAGCGACGTCCATGCGGCACGTGTACTGGTCTGGTTTACAATGTAGGTAGGTACAATGCATCTCGTCTTCACCAGAGAGACAATCATTGGAACCATCGCAAATCCATGAATTCTGAATACAGTCGCCGTTCAAGCACTGGAACTCGTGCTCCGGGCACACCTTTGGTTCCACCGTGGGATACATTACGCCCCATTCTTCATCTTCGTTACCACAGCCCATCTCGTCCGAGTCATCCTCGCAATCGTTCACGCTGTCACATTTCCACCAGTAAGGCACGCATCTCTTATTGTTGCACATGAACATCCAGTTATTACAGGGGCTGTTGGGTAGAATAGTGGCCAATGACGTGGATGGTACGGTAGTGGTGCAATTTGCTTCGTCAGATCCATCGGCACAGTCCTTATCCCCATCGCAAACCCACGTGCTGTATATACAACGAAGCTTAACTTTTGACAAGTTACAGGTGAACTGCCAACTTTCGCAGACCATTTCGCTACAATCCATTTCGTCCCAGCCGTCCTCACAGTCTGGTTCCCCGTCGCATTTCCAACTAGCTGGTATACAAGTTCTGTCCGTCTTACAGAAGAATTCGTCTGTCTTGCACGTAGTGGCAAACACCTTCTTAGTACAGTCCTTCTCATCGGATCCGTCTCGGCAGTCGTCTTCGTCATCGCATAGCCATTTATTCGATATACACCTGCCATTGTCACACCTGAATTGTGTCTCCCTACACTGCGGATATTTGCAGTTCATCTCATCCCTGCCATCCTTGCAATCCTGATCAAAATCACAGACCCAATGTTTCGAGATGCATTTGTTGTCGCCGCATTCAAAGTTTGGCGAGCAAGTTGGCATAGGTGTGCAATCAATTTCGTCCGAGTTATCGCCGCAATCGTTATCTCGATCGCACCGCCACGATGCCGGGATGCATACATCGTTAGCGCAAGCAAACTGATTAGAGGCGCATGTACTGGCCACTCTGGGACATGTTGAATTAGCAAACGGCGTGATTCCGCCTGGACACATACACTTGTTGTCGATCATTTCCATTCCGTCGGGACAAAGGCAAACATGTCCGCCATGAGGATCTCCCACACAGATATGCGAGCAAGTATTATTGGCACAATCATTGGTACCGTGTCGCATACTGTGCGCGTATACTTTAAGGTCCATTAAAGCAGGTAGCTGACCTAAAATTGTCGATATACCGAGTCCGTAATCTTTATCTGCAACAAATATCATGAACTGCTTCCAATCGTCCCAGTATATGTTGTCTTTGAACACCGCAACGGCAAAAGGATGTGATACTCTGTCGTTCTTGGAAATTACTTTCTTGAATTTTTTCCCGTCAAAGTCGCTTGACCCAATATAATCCTGCCTGGCGTCCACCCAATAAATACGCTCTGCTATGTGATCAATGGTTATTCCATTTGGCCATTCGACAGTTGGTTCCACGAATAGTCTCTTCACATCCGTCCCGTCAAGATTGGCCCTTGATACCGAAGCATTTCCTGGCGCCCAATCGGTCCAAAACATGTATCCATTCATCGGATGTACCGCTATTCCTCTAGGTTTCTGTAGATTATTTGGTCCTAAGATGGTCCTTCGCATTCTTCCCATGTTAGATACATCCGTTCTAATCACTTGAATCCTCATCTTAACGCCGTCAGCAAAATATAGAAGATTAGAGACCCAGTCGAACGCCATTCCTTCTACAGAACTCAAATCGGTTTCCAACAAAATTTCGGGGAAACTTTTACCATCCTTGAAACATTGTCTTCCTATAACATCGTTAACGATGTCCGCCCAATACAGACAATTGTTCCTCATGTCGAATTCTATAGTTATTACATTCTTTAGGTCGTGAATAGGTAATACCTCTAATTTTGGTTCGACTAAATCGATTCGTGAAATGTGGTCGCGTTGAGCCACTAATAAGAATGCTGGTTTTTCTTCAATGGGACACGGAATCTCGTCTGGCTCGAAATTTTTGGCTAAACCGCCTACGCATTCATCGTCGGTTATTTTTATATAACCCTTTGTTCTATTATAAAATGTGCCAGGTTCACAGATATCTGGTACGGCATAAGGGTCATAAAAAAATATGGATCTGTTTCTAATACATTGATAAGGATTCCCGACTTGTACAAAGCCGAAATCGCATTGATAGTCGTTATAATCGCACAAGCATACTTCCGTCTTAACTGGTCGATCATAATTTACACCCATGTAACAATTGGCTTTCATTGCTCTTCTTTGATAAGTCTCCTTCCTACCCAGCACACAGGACATCGCTGGTTGATCCGAACTCGTTGGCGACCAAAACTTGAAATCATCCTCGGTGCAAACCCTTTCAAACACGTTTCTCAAATCAATCTTAATTATCAACCATTGGTGTTGGCCACTGGCTGAACCGAACATCGTGAAAACTGTTGTATTCTCTCCTGGTTCGGTCATCAATCCATATACGCGCAGCATTTTCTCATTAAAGTCGTACGTTTGCCACGTCTCCCCTTCGTCAATAGAATAAGAAATATCTCTGGTCTCTCCACGTGACTTAAAATATTTAACGGCCACCAAAATACCACCGTGATCTCCCATGTTGAAGAAATAATAATCCTTGAGAACCTGTTTCCAAGTAAGGCCAGCATCTCTAGACACGTACAGAGCAGGATGACCCTTGAGACTCTGCCCTATCACTCCAGTAGCCATTATGATACCCGGAGCAGACTTCGAGCTCATAATAGATACTGCTCTCGTTACTGGATACAATTGACTGAAACGTTGGCTCAAATGCAGCGAACAGTCTTTCGTGCAGTGTATATAGAAGCCTTCGTGATTCGCAGTAGGTGGTTTTATGGGATTCCATGTCGCGCCGTGGTCAAATGTTATCAAGGAAACTAAATGC
Source organism: Euglossa dilemma (assembly GCA_002201625.1). Lineage (NCBI taxonomy): Eukaryota > Metazoa > Arthropoda > Insecta > Hymenoptera > Apidae > Euglossa > Euglossa dilemma. The sequence goes on along the minus strand of NIJG01000055.1, from coordinate 1,233,372 downwards.
TCCAGTGCAATGAATCCTGACTTCGGTGACCCTTTTACTTGCGTTGCTATATAAATACCCCGAAGGCCTTCCACTTTGTACAAGTCGGTAAACGACTCCTCTGTTACATTACTGAAAAGAAACACGTACAAATTTGTAATCTCTTGTCTCCTTATGAATAATTTAGATACTCTACTATATTAACTTTTACGTAATTACTTTAACCAACTGTCTTTCCAAGTGCTGTTCGGGAAAAACGTAAGGATACCCTCGAGTGATAGTGTAAACGTAGCTATATACTGATTTATGACCTCTGATATATAAAGGTTCACTTCCGTTTCGCTATGGGAAGCCGCAACAAAGACTCTGTTATGTGAAACGTCGACTATATGATAATCTTTAATCGGTAAAGGAGTATTAAATTCAGCCTTGACAAAGCTGAAATTCTTGTACGACACATAGAGATCCATATGCTCTGTTCCATTCTGTGAAAATAAAATATTCCTCATTCGCAATTGAAATAATAATGACATATCCAGGATGAAAATTCGCTACGTTTCTCACGTGCCTTTAATTTCTTCATGGTAGCAAACCTATAATCGCCCTTAATTTGGAAATCTTCCACGTCTGAAATGATCACCGTTAACAGATTGATCGACGATTGCTTTAATAAATTATTCTGCAAGTCAATCTGGTAAACAACGCTCTTCCCATTGAAATGCGTGCGTTCGATTATCAATGCGGGTGCTGGCGACCAAAAGAACGCTTTCACGGAAGAATACAATTTTATCCAAGTGAAGCCCAGGCTGTATGACAACCATAGCTAAAAATATAACATTGATATAGTGGGTACACGGAAAACGCTTCTTACAATAACTAAGCGACTTACACTGGGTTCAGAGCTGACTTTGTCCAAAGCAAGAACGTTATCAACGTTCATTTCGTAAAACGAAATCTCGCTTGGGTGAAATGGTATTCGTGAGCTAGATATCGTCACTCCATTGTTTGTGGTGATGAAAAGTAAATTGTTTGTACTGTCCACAAAGATGCACTAGAAAATAAGAGCGAGAGTATGAGAACAATGGAATATCCAAGAAGATTGGAAAATGCCAGAGAAATATATTAGGTCGTCCGGAAAGTCATTTCGTTTTTTGTTTTTGTTTTTTATGCGGCTGAAGTGTGAAGTTGGCTGTGAAAAAATACAATTAGGCCCTTTGTTGGGAAAAAACGAAATGACTGTTACCAATGGTCCTAATTGGAATGGGCCTAGTTNGATGATTAATAAACTTGTCTAGGGTAGCATAAGTTGCACCTGGTTCGTCGATTCGGAATTTCTCTGTTATATTCACGAATGTATCACCGTAGTCGTAACTTATATAAACAGCACTAGGGTTGGTAGATGCATATTCTTTATTTCCTTGCATCCTGACAACCGATGTACTGTCTCTTGCCAGGCATATTATCACGTTCGACTTCTCTCCTACCCAATGAACAATCAGTTGTTGATGCGAATCGTTCAAAGCGTTCACCTAGGAAAAAAAATATAAAAATTAAACAAAATACAGAAAGACTGTTTTCGCGTATAAAATTATCAGATAACAACAATCATAACACAGATAAGAGTTAAGCTGGAAAAATGAAATTCATTTGTTTTATCTAAGAGCGCAGGTATGAGATGAAACAAAATTGCATCAAATTTATTATTCTCTATAAATATTTTCTCTAATGTAAGAGATATAGAAAGACAAGAGAGAATTTTCCTTTTTAATTAAGTACGGTGAGTCTCGAGTATGTGAATCATTTAGAATTCCTAGAAAAATGTTACTCAACACGGATACACGCGAGAAAACAATGTATAATGGAATAATTCTAATAATACATTACGCTTTGTTGTAGAATATCGCATCGATAAAATGCAATGTTTACTCGATAATCATTATTGATTCATAACGATAAAATTTTATTATCGGCAACGCGGTTATCTGTATTCAAAGGAAGCCTCCAAAAGTCAGAAATCGTTTACTTTTCTGCTTTCCTTGTTCTTAATCTCCAATAATTTCAAGGACAGGATAGCACGATTACGTTATATATATATTAAAAAAGTGAAAGGAGTTTATAAGAATTCATTGGAAATATTTATCCGCTAACTTAATTTCTATTTTGTACATATAACGCGTCGTAAAATTCTAATTCGTCGAAGACCAAAAAATTCGTGTTTAAAAATTTTTATTTCGCTTTGCGGTAAATTTTAGGGTAGACTCGTCGATGGACTAGTGGGGCCATCTTTGATTTCGTCCATTTTGAAATATATTATGGAGGATAGTATTTTCAACAACTTTTTCCTCTGCCGATTATGGTCGGTCGTCCTTGGTTCCGGAGATATTTGCAAAAAACGTTCGACGCCACACAAAGAAATCTCGTGTGTACGTGTGCATCCATGAGGTACGCACAGGCACAGCCAGTGCCTCGATTCCAGAGGAAATGATTCGACAAATTATTGATATTTGCCATTTAGCAAACAACGATTTCGATGTATAATATATTTCAATTATCACTACAGTCTCTATAAGATATTTTAAAATCATCGAGATCGGAGAAGAATCAACTCATCGACAAGTTCACCAATTTGGTTATTTAATTACGATATATATTTTAATAAAAGAAAAGGTACTTTCAAAAATAATTTATTATAGAATCTAACATCGGGAACCATGAGATTATTATATGGTTTAATCCAAGAAAAGAAGTATAAATCCTTATTTTTTATCTCATTACAAAAATTTACAGATATTGAAATTCCAATAACTGTTACGAATGACTAATGCCTTAATCTTCAGCCTACGTGCTTTATTTTCTTGACCTAACCGACTTGTAAATAATAATCCTTTGTTATCACCTACATAAGAATTACAATAATCTCTCTCTGAACGTGGTCGTGTTCACTGACATGAAGTATATAGTCCGTGCGAGAAATACGGTGGACTGGCAAAATCGGGCGATCCTAAAAGTACGAATGTTTGGACTGAAACGACAAGATGAGACATTTAGAGAGAGACAGGACGCTCGAGAGTCAATCAGTGACGTACCATTGCAATTTGGAATCAGTTACTTTTTTACCGAATAAGATCGGTAACTGTGGTTCACGACAGGTTCTTTTAAAAATTTGAAATATTCGTATTATTATTAATTCACATCATCGAGCGGAATAATCCGCGCCCGATAACTGTTATTTATCTATTTGAAATTTATTTACCGTGCAACTACCTGCGAAAATAAATATTTACGTTACAACGTCGTATAAGATGATTTTATTTTAAAGTACGTATAATTTTTGGATTAAATATAAACAAGAGTTTGTTTGTTAAGCTTAATTTTAATCAAAGACTTTAAAGACACTTCAAAACATGGATGCAAATGGGTTAATAGTAAATAATAGTTCATATGTTGAGTGAGACATTGATCACCAGTGACTAAGTGATATTAGAAAGACACTATCTAACGATTAAAAAGTTTAATTAAAACGTGATATATCACACAATGTATAATAATGAATATTCTATTGTGTCTCTCTGGAAACATCATAACATGAAATTTGTATGGCAGTAAACATGTTAACGAACTATGTTATAATTACAAATTAACCGACAATTCCTTCATCTTACCATTTAGTATCTAGAGGTAGAGATTCAAAGAATTTTGCGTTTCGGCTATTTCAACGTCATTTTCGCATCGATCGAACCCGCTGCTTAATACGATAATCTACGAGCGCACTATATTTTTTGCACGGACTATACGTATGATTAACGTCCCATTGTATCACAAAATCATTTTTTCCAAGTGGAATTCACCGATAAAAACATTTCGAGTATTGAAACATATGTTTCAAGGAAAATAAAACCGCATTATATCCTTCTATTTATCTTCCTTACATATCCCTGCGAAATATTTCTCATAGCTATATCGAATTATTTCAATAATTATCAGATGAAATAGGGTGAATCTGAGAGTAAAAGTAAAAGCTATCTAAAAATAATGGTAACGATTTTTATGACTGGAATTTAATTAAATATGTAACAACAGTCAAACAAGAATTCTTCTCGTGAAACACTCGACAAACATTAATATTTCATTTGCAATTCAGAGTCAAACGATATATAAATGCTAAACGTAGAATTCATCATCAATTGGAGTGAATCAGACAGCGCACTTCGTGCAGCTGACACAATCTAATAGAAATAAAAAGGACTCCGAGACCGACAACAATTAATGACTGCTTTATTCGAAAATGGGTTGTTTGTTCGTGAAAAATAATAAAATAGAAAACGAGAAGTATCCATGGTAGAAATAAAAGAGATGGATAGAGCGGTTACTGACCTCTGTATGTCAATAACACAACGACTATGACGCGCTACACGGTTTCGTCAAGATTGATTAAATTTAGTCCGGAAGGGACATAATACGGCAATCACGTTCTCCGCTGTTCGTCGCATAAAGACAGCGCTGTATATACGGGCTTTATTAACTGCCGCGTGAAATTATAAAATTGCCCCTATCGGTGAATAACAAGTATGCCATGATAAGAGAACAAAAACAACATAAATTATGCGGGAAACAAATTGATGGCATTGGCGTTACGCGAATGGGATCAAAAGAATTAAGCCGCTAGTGAAACGTAAAAAGAGAACTGCGTACCTTCGCCGTGATATTTGGGTTGTTATTTGGGAACTGTAAAGAAACATCCCTGCGCATTCGAGCTGACGTTTCACTGGTATCCGATAAATCGTCCCGATTGATCACAAGCGGCCGTCTATATCCATAAGACTCGTAATCCTCCGTAATGTGAAGGGTTTTCGGTCTTTGACCAAACCTTTGTCCATTATTAAAACTCGTTAACAATAATAAATGAAATATAAGCGTCGTATAATAAAAAGCCGAAGTCACCCGGCCGGCCATCTTGCTCAGACTGACTTTCTTTAATCACCATGTATAAATATATATAACTAGTAGTATATGTATATGTTATACGTTTCGTGCAAGATGTACTCAAGTTGAGCAACTGCGTGTTAAATTTAGTGCACGTTAATGCGCATGCGCGAATGCTTTCTTGTATATCGGTCTTTAAGTTCGATTGAAAATAATCAAATAATAATAAATAATAACGCATTAAATTAAAATATTGAACGTAAACTAATATTTTATATCTTATACAATTTTATTCGGTACATTGTGAATGAAAATTGTAGTAAAAAAAATTGCACATTGAATACACGACCATACCTTGTGGTTGTTATTGATTGCATTTTGGAACACGCTTAAATTTAAATTCTATTTGAATCAGTTCTAAAAAAACATTTAAAATATCCTTTGTAAATCATTTGCAGAAATACAACGATGTTTTAAATAATAATACCTAGTTTATTGAAATTGTTAAATAAATTAACGATATTAAAATTAATGTACAAAGACAACGAAGAAAAGTCACTTCGTTGTGATATTTACGAAATTAAAGTATAGCACTATTTGCGGATATGTAATTACCAAACTAGTCATCAATGAAAAAGTTGTTCGTAATAAAACTAAAAGCCATCACTGGGGGAGTAAGTACTTTTAATGGGGACTCTCAAATGTAATAATAAAACTACATTAGATAATGGCTATCATTTCCTGGCGACACCATCAAGGTCTCCCTCTGTTCACGGGACATGTATTCACATAGTACGTACAATATAAAAAGTTTTTTGAACACTTGCCTAATCGTTAAATACATCATCTAATAATGTTCTTGTAAAAGTTGATCATGAAAAAGAAACAATTTATAAAAGGTAATAAACTTGTAAAATTAAAATTGAATTCAATAAAGGTATAATTAAAACTTATACGATATAATTAAAATTATACCATAAAATTTAAGCTACATGTTAAAATAATATTAGGATTTATAAATGAGGGATGGAAATATTCGTAGGATTCTTTCGTATAAGTACAATCATAACATAGTTTTACAATTATCATATATTTCCTATTATAATCATTTTTATTCTTATAATTTACTGTCCTTCATTATCTCTTATTTATATTTATATATATATTTATATTTATATATAAAACACATAGCTATGAAATATTGAGTTGTGTGTAGTGTAGCAATGCGACTCCGAATAGTTTAAAAAATATCCACTAAATGCACATGCATTAAACTAGAAAAAAGCGAACGTGTTATCGATTTCATTTTTCTTTTTCTTTTGATTAAGATCGTTAATTACTGCTTTCCTTCCTCTTGCCTAGGCGTATACTGCGTTATTCATGATCGTATGTACAAATTAGTGAAGCGCACAGTACAATATATAGAAAAAAGATGAGACGTTTTACAAACGTATCTTCAACATGTACTACTCAGAGGTCTCGTCGGGAGAAACATCGTTACCGCGTTAAGAAAAGGTGCGTTCCAAAAATATGGAATAAGTTAATGGCAATTGAAACGAGTCGCATTGTAATTGGACAATATTAAAACGAAAAATGAAGAATTCTTAAATAATCATTACTGAAAAAAATGGTCAAATACGCGGTTATTAAGTTTCAACCTTAAACCGTTCTTATATATTCTATACGAAACAAAGAAACGAACATGATAAATATTTAAAAATGTCAAAAAAGAAGGCAAAAAAAAGAAAAATAATGAATAAGGAAGTTAACAATCACGTGAATCGCAACGTGATTAGCTGTTAGTATCAAGCGAGACACCTCGGGTGGACTCAATATCAATTAGTCTGATCCTTATCTTATTCATAACAAAGCTCGCTTGATAAAAACTGCATCGTACACGCAGAAACGTCTATAAAGAACAATTAAATATCTCTTCTCCTTTCTTTTTTTAATTCCGTAGAATCGTGATATTTTGGGATCGTATATAAGAGGAAACTCTTTAAATTATTACACAATGTGTGTTCCATTTCTTTTTTTTATAATCCTCCAATGCGTATTCCCTTAGGGCGTAGCATATATTTAACAATTTTTTAAAAGCTAATTTATATTTATATTTATATATAATATTTATATATTTATTTATATATTTATATATATATCATGTCCCAAGTTAGTGTGCCGCTTAAAAATATATATATGGCAGTCATCGAAACGCAAACGAACCATTTGCGGAGAAACGCGAAATTAAAAAAAGAAGTGCAGGGCGAGAAAGTGTACGTGTATATAAACGTTATAAATGAACGTGCATCGATGAAGGTGTTTACAACAGTTAAAACAAAATTCGTAAATTAAAAAACAACGCTTCCTTCCTTATGACGAGCAACAACGAGTATCAAGTCACTGCACAAGTTCTGATAAGATTTTTTTCCTAAAATAGAAACATCATCGCATTCTAAGCCGCTTATCTACGTTAGTATAAAAAGTGCTAGAAGATACTTTTCAATTACTTCAACAGGCATTCTTGTATCATAAATGAGGATATAAATATCTCTCGAGGCATTGCTTCCCGAATTCCTCTTTAATAGCAAACGTCTATTTAAGGAAGACGTTTATGCAACTTGTAAAAACATAGAAAATTGTTAGAAGTAATGTTAGCAAATACATACTATTCGTAATAGAAGATCATTTACCTAGCTATTTTTCATGTTTGATATTTGATTCTTACGGATTATAGCTTTGAGATTGACCTTCTAATTTGTCTTGAGCAGCGTGAATTTAAGATCGCATTCTTATTAGATTTACGATACGCAGAACCCTTGCAGTAACATGACATCAATTAAAAATTACAAAAACAAAAGATCGCCATGACGACATTGTAAAACGATATCGAACGTAAAATACCACGTATTAAATTACAAAATCTAACTCATACTGCGTTCATCATTAACAAGAGTATCGTCTTACCATGCAAATATATTAGAACGATGGACAATTCAATTTTGACAATCAATATTCCCTGTCCGAGTAACTGATTCACGCTAACGTGGGACATTATCGAATGTGTTGTGTATGTATGTGTGTGTCACTTTTTCAACTAGCGATATATTGCAGTGTCCAAAAATTCCTTGAAGAAACTAGAAATGCAATTAGAGACTTCAAATGGACTACACACGCGTGAAATGTTTTGAACACATACAGACAGCTGTTTAAATATTCTCTATTATTTTTCTTTTATCCCGTGGCGAATAGTAATTGAAGATGATAGGCGTAAAGTTTTCATAAAACGACACGGGTTTTATTAGCAAGTTGAGTCTTCCTTCAATTTGTTTCTTTCTTTCTTTCTTTCTTTTCTTTTTCCTTTTTTTTTTTCTTTTTTTTTGCAACCACGATGTCCGCGTGTATGTCTCCTAATTTGTATAATTAGCGTTGCTTTTTTTTTTTATTTGTTAACCACGTAGAGCGACGAAACATTTCTTTTAATCTGTGTGTGTTGTGCTGAGCGGCTTATACCGAACTTCACTGCTCCAGTTTAGCTGAAAATTGGCAAACAAAGCAAACGTTAAATTAAAAAGTGTTAACATACTGTGCGTAGGAGGCATGGGAATGTATGCGTGTGTTTTCTCAATACTAAATAACAAGTTTTCATAGACGAGGCATAGTGCTAATATCGTCCTATTCCCGAATAAATTTCTAAGAATATATTAACTTCAAATATCAGAGATTAAGAAGTTAATCAATTTTTTTCCCAAAGATATGCTCTTTAACAACACTTGAAGTATCGTAAGATAATTTGCTAATAATTCTAAAGCGTATAGAATAGAAAATTGTTCAATCTCTTTAAAGTTTAATATTCATGATACTTATATGTGTTGAATTATCCATAAGGAAACACAGTGTAGTCTATTTTTATCCTCTCAAGCCTTGAAATATTTCTTCTTTAAAATAGCTACAAAATTGAATTTCAAATTCGAACAGTTTCTTTCATTTGATATCAAACGAGTAGGTTGAAATAGACTACCCTGTATGCATGGAAACAATAATGCTACTTTTCAAAATATTTTTCGATTATGCTAAATGAGTGCTATACTATCGCTCAAGGTCAGATACGAGCAAATACGAATGCTACACACAAATTTGAACAATTAAAGTAAATATGCATGAGTCAGCTCTGTCTTTTAGGAGCTGCACACATCTAGGTATCGCGTATAGTGTCACAATGTACCTCCAACATTAGCAGATAACAGTGTCATATCTTACTCAAAATCAGGATGATATTTTTGAAAGTATTTTTTTTTTCCGATCAGCAAAGAAGCGTGAATAAATGATATATGTATATGATGACATAATGAAGCAATGACAAAAGGATGGCCACAATATAATCCAACAATAATATACAATAAATTATGTATGTCTACGCATATATAATAATAATACATTATACTAGAGCGAACGAAAGAAACGTTTCATGATAAAGCAATGAAAAATGCGTATAAGAAGCGCCTGTGAACTGAGCTTGGTTTGGTGACACGATTAAAATGATTGTGTTTCATATTCTTCTTATTCTTTTCTCGAATGAGTCAAATATATATAATATTCGGTTCGGATGTCTGGAAATGTTTTGTCGCTAAAATACAGCTGCTTGTTTATGGATGACAATCACCCATCGCAATTCGTTGATCCGCTGATACTATATACTTTCTAGTAAAACAGAAACCATTCTTTGGCGGAATACGACATTCCTTTTTAATTTGTCTTCCAGTCTCTTTCTGATATTTTATTATGATATATTATTCATACACCTTCACGTTCAAGTGATATTTATCTATAATTTTACTAAATTATATACTCCATAAAATTCTAGGATCTTCGAACACAATAATTTCAGAAACACGTACCTTCTAAATCTCTTTTAACATTTAATTATATATAGTTTCGTTAAATTTTATTTAGAACAGCATTGCTTTCTAAAAACGAAGAAGTTTGTAGAAAGTAAAGTAGAGATAAAAAATTTCTTTTCATTAAGATCATTAAAAATTGTTACTTTACTTCAAATTCTTGTCATATATTTCTCTCAAAGGTGAATAACTGTTATCATAAGAAACAAGAGAAATTAACAGAACGGATAACGAGATATGACTGCAATTAGCGACTTGAACGTTATTAAAGGAACCTTTTATGGTTGCGCATATGAAACACAGTTAAGCACTGCACGTACAAGTTCCTCTCATTAAAGAGAACCTCAATTATAATATACATCATTCCGCATTCACAATTGGAAGAACATTCCTCTTGTACTTCTCGAGATATGCTAATGAATAAGAAAAAAAGAATAAAAAAATAAAAATAAAAAAAACAAAAAGGTGTAACAGATGGAGAGAGAAAAAAAAAAACAACTGGTAAACGATGATCAATGAAAATCGTGCAGCAGTACGACGGTAAAAGATGATCTAATGATTGTTTATGCGACTCACCGCAATCTCTCTAAATGTTGTTCCAATTGTGTACTGTTTTCTTACAGTTCATTGGTTTCACACTTTCTACTTTTTGGCTTTTCTAAAATATGATAAATGCAAAATGTGATCGGATGAAATGGAAAGATGTCTGCCAGCGTTAAACGTATAAACTGTGAGATGAAAATGACATGCCTGACAAAACCTCAAATCTTTCAAGCAATCGTAATAATTCATTTTGGTCATCACCTGTCACTTTTATAACAGCGATTAATGAAGCTTTGGTTTTACTTAACTCGCAAGGATGCAAATGACGACAGCCTAGCGAAAATTTAGATCACTGGATGGTTTTAATGCAAGAGAAAGAAAAAATGTTAGAAAGTTCATGATTACCATGAACAACCCTGGAAATTTTTACACGATTAAATCCAATACGAGCAATTAACGATGCTTATTATTAGCAATTGTCACAACGTTTACAATAGACAAATGAAAAAATTGGCGATTTGACGGTCATCGACATGAACAGAAGTATATGAAAAATGACACGAGTAATGAAAAGCTCTTTCATGAAAGTCGTTGTCGATTTAAGATGAGAATGATGATCAAAGAAAAGAAAATAGATTTAAACAACAAAGCGCTCGACTGGAGATACTTCGTTTCCTATCCAATTCCGTAAATCTTGTCATTTCCTTTTTTTTTTCTTTTTTTTCTTCTTTTTCTCTTTTTTTTTCTTTTTTTTTTCTTTTTTCATTCTACGTGATATGTTGGCGTCACGTGAAAACGTATCTTCATACGTATCATCACCTTTTCTAAATCGTTTCAGATACTTCTAACAAGAGACTCACTTTTTCTTGAGAGTGAAGAAACTACGCCGCTTGGTCTCGGCTTGTGTGGGCGCAGGTAAAGTATGCGCCCTGGACGTGCCTGCACCTGATGTACCTTGTGCTGCTTGATTCAATACGGTAACCCATTCGTTCATTTCAGCGTCGTCTTTAGCCTGAAATAGGAAGTCTGAACCGCTTTGTGACCTGAAAAACATCACGTTTGTAATCAACTCTCCTCTTTATAATTTTTCAGATTGACAAGTACAGAAAGGAAGAAAAAGATACGAGAAGGAAGAAAAATATTCGACTCATTTTCAACGCAGAAAAAGGTCAAATACTATTTCGCCATCTCGTTTTACCTCGAAGTTGGAAGTACAGACAGAACTCACTTTACTCGGAAGACATGTTTCTTCTTGGTGTAATCGCTCGCCACGGTGATGGTCGCTCCTCTGAGATCCAGAGGAGTCTCTCCCTTGTACGGTTGATCAGGCGCTGCTTTATACGATTTCTGGTCCGTATATACAAACAAACTTTGTCCACGTACGACCATGTACACCTTGTGCCAGGATCGATTGGACGCCTTCTTCGTTGTACTCTCCCATTCGTGCTTTCGTTGCAACACGCCCTCGAATTCATCGTCGGTGGGACTTCGTTGTTCTGCAAAATAGGAGTATCATTTAAAACCAAACTGCCAAATAAAAACGAACGACAAAGACTATAACTACGAACGGTATGCGAAGAATTGAAAAGGAAAAAAAAGAGTAATCTACGTTACAACATCCAGCTTCCTTTGAACGTTCAACACAGCTGCAAATATAATTATACATTTACTGGAAGGAATCCGTTCGTGTGGGAAGACCTGAACAGTTAATCAGATAGACGTTAAACGATGTTGGAATGCAATTCAGGCAGCCAAACGTATACACGCATACACAGCACAGCACCAGTCGCAAACTTAATTCTGATCACGTATGATTAGTAGGATGCATACATTATTAATGTTTCCATAGCCCAGATTCCTAACGTGTTTCATTCAACATCCCTCGTACACGTACTCGAAACACACATACGCAATTCAGGAAATTAAGGGAACACTTCCTGCGATCGCCAACGAAGCTGAAATGATAAAATGTGTATAGTGATTCGTCGACGCTGGAACCTTTTCTTCCGAAGGCTTACACGACTACCTAGATAAAATAGCAATCAGTGGTATAATAGATATATATCGATCGATTATCAACTACTGTTAATTCCATTAGATTCACCATAGCGATGGAGCGAGGTTTCATAAATATAAATACTAAATGATATATTAATATCGTGTAATAGAACGTATTATAGATATTAACGGAGATATTATCAGTTCCAGGTGTTTAAAATGGTGGATATGCGTAACGACAGCAATAAAGCACCTATCGACGTGTGTGAAGTAATATTGCTTACCGGAAATGCTGCGCTCATCATCACTCACGCCACTGCGATCTAAACTCGGCGACTTGGCTGACTTTCTCCAGCGGAAACTCCTGAACGGCGACTTGCTGCGACTACGTTCCTTACGTCTTAAAGTACCAGACTCGGAACCGCTTCCACCTTTCGGAGCTTTCAACACGATACACACAACACACGCGATGTTATTAGCTACTTACACGTCACATCGAGAGCCTAGTTTATTTGGAATCATGGTCAAAGGAGAGCGACAGGCGGGGATACTTGTTAAATTCGTATCAACTTACAACTTGCTCATGCAACATGCTCATGCTAGTACTACTTATGTGTATATCCGGCAAAATGTACATTTTGACGAAAGAATGGGTCCTCCTTTGATCATTTGCATCTATCGATTTAAACGGTTCTTCAAATGACGTTCAGCCAAACGAAGAACTAAATCCTGAAATTCTACGATTGTTCTACTCTGTCAGAATTGATTACAAAGTGGCTACTTTGGATAAAACAGTCATCAAACTGTGCATATATATAGAGATATAAGGATAGCTCGTTTTTTCTCTCGCAGCTTTTGTTTTCGTTACTAGAAACGACATTTGTCAGCGTTCACGTCTATGTACAGGAACATCTATTCTCTGCGTCGCTTTTACCCTTTTCTAACCCATCATGATGACAGTTTTCGATCCGTTTTATAAAGATAATGTAGACGTGGGCGACGTCTGTTGCGGCGAGAAACCGCAGAAACCACGTGAACCGAAAGTACACGCGGTGCCTGGACTATTGACTCCAGCACCAGACTGGTCAGGAGTCGCGATAGTCGAGTCAAAGATACGAAAGATCTCTCTAAAGGATTACAAGGGAAAGTACTTAATATTGTTCTTTTACCCTTACGATTTCACCTTTATCTGCCCCACGGAAATGATACAGTTCAATGACCGTATTGAAGAATTCGATAAACTAGGTACATTCCTTATTTCTCTTTCTTTCACTTTCTCTAATCTCTCTAAAGAGACCTCCAACTCTAGACTTCTTTCTAAGGAAAAAATTCCTTTCTTTACTCTTCATATTTTCTTTAGTTACTCTATGCTTTATTCTACGTATTAAGAAATTCGATAAACTAGGTACGTTCCTTATTTCTGTTTCTTTCAATTTTTCTAATCTCTCTAAAGAGATCTCAATTTCTAGATTTCTTTTTAAAGGAAAAAATTCCTTTCTTTGCCCTTCACGCTTCCTTTAATTAATCTATATGCTCTATCCTTTATTCTACTTATTGAGGAATTCGATAAACTAGATACGTTTCTTATTTCTGTTTCTTTCACTTTCTCTAATCTCTCTAAAGAGATCTTTATCTCTAAATTTCTTTCAAAAAAAAAATTCCTTTCTTTATCCTTTATGCTTCTTTTAATTAATCTATATGCTCTATCCTTTATTCTACTTATTGAGGAATTCGATAAACTAGATACGTTTCTTATTTCTGTTTCTTTCACTTTCTCTAATCTCTCTAAAGAGATCTTCATCTCTAAATTTCTTTCAAAAAAAAAAAAAATTCCTTTCTTTATCCTTTATGCTTCTTTTAATTAATCTATATGCTCAATCCTTTATTCTACTTATTGAGGAATTCGATAAACTAGATACGTTTCTTATTTCTGTTTCTTTCACTTTCTCTAATCTCTCTAAAGAGATCTTCATCTCTAAATTTCTTTCAAAAAAAAAAAAAATTCCTTTCTTTATCCTTTATGCTTCTTTTAATTAATCTATATGCTCAATCCTTTATTCTACTTATTGAGGAATTCGATAAACTAGATACGTTTCTTATTTCTGTTTCTTTCACTTTCTCTAATCTCTCTAAAGAGATCTTCATCTCTAAATTTCTTTCCAAAAGAAAAAATTCCTTTCTTTATCCTTTACGTTTCTTTTAATTAACTCTATATTCTCTATCCTTTATTCTAAGTGCTTTGTAAACTGATTATCTTTCTATCTAACGTAATCGATACCAAGAAATTCAAAGAAGATTTAATTCGTGTCTTTTATAGGGTGCAAGATAGTAGCCATTTCCACGGACTCGCAATACTCTCATTTAGCATGGGTCATCACACCTCGTAAGCAAGGTGGTCTAGGAAACATGGACATAGTCGTTCTATCCGACAAGAATCACAAAATCTCGAAAATGTACGGAGTGCTCGACGAAGAAGAAGGAATATCCGTGAAGGCTCTGTTCATCATCGACGAAAATCAACTGATCCGATATATCACGATACACGAGGTGTGCTCTTCCCGTTCCGTCGACGAGACACTGAGGATTTTGGAAGCTTGTAAATTCGTGGATAAATACGGAAATACTTGTCCGGCTGGTCCAAGGGAGAGCCTACCTAGCATGAATGCAGGCATTTTCAAGGCATGACCATTGGCGTAATTTTTACAGCGTCCTTTTGGATTTTATTTTCTAGACAGAAGAATCTTCTTTGAATTTCTTGACGTTTCATATTTTTCTCTTCGATCGTGGAATTAATTTTCCTCGTGAAATTCTGGAAAAGAACTATCGCTACTGTGATTAGATAATCTGGCTGACTTTGTGACGAGAAATTTTGATATGACTATTTGATGTATTTTATATCTTTATTTTTGCGGGAGATTAATAAACAGGATAATAATCCTTGGAGTGAACTTACTTGTTGGACTAGATAGACCTTGCGGAGATTTCGTGGGGGTGGTGGGTGGTGTTGCTTCTCCTCGTATGGATAGACGTGCAGGTTTCTGAGCATGCACTATATATACCATTACACCAATTTTAACATGCTGTATATATAATCGGAATCGAATACTCGAGGTAAAAATATTCTATGAAAGTGAATTTTCTAATAAGGTGAAATACGTGTGTTAAATTACTTATCGAAATAAGCAAAGCACACTGTCAGGAATGTGAAGAATAATTCTCAAGCTATGGAGGATGAATAGCACAGAAATAAAACCAAGAGTTGTAGGTTGAAAGTAATGAACAACGAACAAGTTGTTGTAAAAGCGTTTGCTGTTACGTAGAGAAATGTTAGATACACATATACAAGCATGCTCTAAAATTTACATCTAATCGTTAACGCTAATTTGTATGCAGTCACTGTGCGTGTGCGCTTACCTTCTATACAAAAATTACATTCTATCGTACGCTACTAATTAAGAACAAAAAAAACGATTTGATTCGTGTGATTTGTACCCACCATTTTCATTTAGAATATTACTTGCATTAAATCGCGTATAAATGAAATTTGACATTATTTCCTTTGAATTATATTGAAAAAGATATTGCTAATTATTCTTTAATATTATTAATACTCGTGTGTCTCAGCGACTCCATCACCTGCTAAAAACAGTTAATAAAAGCAAGTAAACGGTTACAGCTGCGATTATAGCGATAGGTGGTAGTAATTGGCCTAAGAGTATGCTGAAAGACATAAAGATCATATGAAATTGATCATTTAACTCGAATCGTGAAGGAATAAAATTAAGAGCTTTAGATTAGCTTGCTTCCTACTGGCAATTTCAAGGAGATAAAAGTCTGCTATAGGTAAAAATAACTTTCATCGTACCTTGTAAACATAATTGCACAATTCGAGGTAAATATTTCCATGAGGAGAAAGAGAGGAAAACGTTGCCGCAAAACACTGCCAGATGATTTAATTTTATGCTCCATCACCAGCTTAAAGGATCGATATAGCAGGATCTATATATAAAGTGCAATTCAATCATCAAATACCAGTGTCTTGTTTATAGAACAAGAACAGAAAGTTACCGCTACGTGGGTATAAACAATCGGCGACAAGTTACGCGTTGCGTTTCTTTAAAACAATAAACTCGACTTCTTCTCTTATAAAAAAAAGAACACTGGTATTTAATAAAGTGACGCTGTTAAGAAATGACAATAAAATTAGTTCACGCGTTACATTATTTTCCGTAATAACGACTCGTCTATATCCTGAAAAAGACTTTTGTAACCCTTCGAAGTCGTACACGATGTAAAAATGATTTGTGCAAACGGTGAAACAAATAATGCGGTAAAAAACGTAACATACATATAATGCGTTAAATGGTAAATAAATAGCACAAACACGATGTGTGTTACATGACGTCGAGTTGTAATATATAAACGTAAATGAACGACTTCTTAAGATGATCGTTTTGAAGTAAAACGACGTAGGTTGAAGTGCACAATCGTCGATATTCGTTTCATTGGGACACTCACCTTCCTTGGGCTTGTCTTGCGGCTGTGGTGTACGTGTAGAAGCCTTGCGATGTGCCACTGTGGTTTGTGCATTCCGTGCCGCGTTTTAAGGTGCGTTTTAAGGAAGGAACAATAATCGGAAATCACCGGATTTTTCGTTCGGGAACGGAATCACAGTTTCGAGAGAAGGTTGGAGAGAGAGAAGGCAAAAATAAACGTGCTGTTAGCAATTTCATGCTTATCCAAACAAACCAGTTTATAAAAACCAGTCGTCTAAGAGTTAAGTGTACAAGATACGTGAAAAGCAAAATCGTACGATACATATTGTATTAGTAGAACAATAAAATAAAAAAAATATGAAAAAAAAATAATAATAAGAGAACAGAAAAAAAACAAACATTTCTAATCAGTCTTTATAGTCGAATCGAGCACTGAACGATCGTGAAGTTTATAGTTATCTTTGCAAGACATTAGATTGAAATATTTTCAACGATCGTTTCAAAGCATCCAAAGAAAATGTGCTCTTTTTCTTTTAGATATCTTAGTAGTTTCTTAAACAGATTATTGTTATTTATATTTTCTGATGCATTGAAGAGTGAACATTGCGATGCAACGTATATGGCACTCTTATCAAACTACCTTTTAAGATATTATGCAGCAAACATGTTATTATCTTACCATGTGAGTCGTCTTCTTCAGCTGCATGTTCTCCGCTTGCAGGACGTATACCATCCGCTTCAGCTCTGTCGCATAAAAACATGTTGTTAACGTTTTTCCATATTTTATTTTATTTTACTCTAATGTTCCTACCAGCTGTTAGACTCAGTGCAATATAATTTAAGTACTGGTCAAATATTTCCTACCTTGCAAAATAATTTTTAAACAAAGCACGTAACGAAGATATACTAAAACTTAGCATACCTTTCACTGGGCGATTCGTCTGGACTAGTTACTGGTGTTGCTTTAGCTAATCGAGCTGCCTCGGCTGCTGCTGCTTCCTCTTTCTTGCGTCTTTCCTCTTCCTCTCGTTCTTGTTCCCTCCTCTTCATTTCCTTCAACTCAAACTGTACGAGCATACGAATTTTCGTTGAATAAATTGTACAAATGAATACTTCTCAATTTAAGGAAAATATACACTAACCGTTGTGAGTCGATGCAAGGCACTAAACCTTTCTTCCTGAGCAGCTGCCGATTTTTCAAATGCTTCGTGCTTCTTAATCAAATTCTCCACGTCGTGGATCGTATGCTGCAATGAATATATTTAATAACGTTATTAAACTACGATAACGTAATTGAATTAAAAATGAATTTAACACGACACTTACGCCGAGTTCCTGACTCATAAGATATGATTCTTGAGCGATCAACCATGCTTCAGCGACCGCTGCGTCTCTGGCGAATTGGTACACCTCCAAAACTGTGGTAACAAACGCAAGTTGTTAATAACATAATTTTTATAATTTGTTTTTTACGCAATAAATATCTATATATTTACTCAGTTGCAAATTCTCCCAACGCTCTTCCCATCTGTGGAGCAACGCATTTCTATGATCAGTCAGGGCTGCCAATTTCTCTTTGATTTGACTGCTGGCGTAATGATTCCTGGCTAACAAGTCCTTTCCAAGATTAATACACGCCATCAGGTTGTCTTCTCTAGCGTCTATTTCAGCTTTCAAGCTTTGATGATTGTTCATTAGCAATTCTACTCCGGCAACGTCGCGAGGCTTCTCCGAGGTGTTCATGTGACGAACCACGTCATCCATCCAAATCATCAGAGTCCTAACCATGTTGAAGAATCGGAACAAATCACCGGTGTCTTCCAGTTTCGTTCTTCTGGCATCGCATAACGACTGCAGGTTGTTCCAAGCAGCTACCACCTCTCCTTCGCGATTAGTTATCTCTCTGGCCTTGTCTCCTGCGTAACTAGCCTGTAACTTAGCGGATTCCTCTTGAATCTGCGATACCTGGCTCTGCAACGTGGAAAGATCCTGCATGAAATTAGCATGCTTCCGCTGTAGAGCGGAAACCGAGCCGGCATCGCGGCCTAACTCGTCGGACATGGCATTCTGTTTCTCCAAGATTCTTCCAAGCACGTCTTTGCAGTCGTGGAAGAACTTGTGCAGCTCTCGACTAGCTTGCAACATCTGTGTACGAGTCTCGATTAATTCCAACAAGTCTTGCCAAACTTCGTTCAAACCGTCCTTCCATTCCGCGATGGTAGCAGCGTCAGAGTGTCCAGTGGCTATCAGAGAATCTGCGATTCCGTTCACGGCTGCCACTCTTTCCGAGCCTATTGCCTCGGTGTCTCGAGCAAACTCTTTGAACCTCTCCCAAAGGAGAGTGACGTGATCATAGTCCTGGCCTAATTCGTGACTTCCAGCCACTAATTCTCTCTCTGCGATCCATTGTTCCAGGTCGTCCACTTCTCTGTTCAGCATGTACAACTGAAGAGCTTCGTCTAATTTAGCCCGACGTTCGCCGGCAAGATCTTTCAGACCAGCGTACAGTTTGTCCACCTGTGATTGTTTAACGGCTATCTGGTCAGCAAGAGGATGCTGATCGTTAATAAGCTGCCTGGAAGTCTCTCCAAGCTGTCGAATCGTTTCCGCATAGTCCTCCACCGCGTGCTCCAAGGACTCGTGTTTCTTCATTAAATTCTGGGCAGAGATCTCGTCCTTGCCACGATCCTCTACCATCATGTACAGTTCTTGTTCGCTCATCCAAGACTCTGCTTCTGTTGCATCGAAGAAATACTGTTGCGCCTTCTCGTTCTGCAAGAGATGCTTGTTCCTGTCGTCCACGGCGTGCTTCAATTCCTTCCATTTCTCGGTCAGTTCGGGTATCAGTTTCTGGAATTCCGGACTGTCCTCGTGACCCTCGTCTATGAGTTTCTGTCCATTGTTACAGACTAGATTAATTCTCGGCTCGTGGTTCTCTATCTCAGTACGCAGAGATTGGTTCTTCTTCTTCAGCATATGCACGTTGAACAGAGAGTTGCCGTACTCCGTGCTGGTAGCCTGAGGCATTTTCTCCGCGATCCAGAGCTTTTCGTCCTCGACGTCGCGTCTGAACTGGAAGGCCTCCTTCTTTTTCTCTAACTGACGCTGACGGTCTATCAACGGTGCCTTCAGCTGAGCGAATCTCTGCGCTACCTTCTCTTTCTTGCACTTGATCTCCTCCATCTTGTCATCAGGTACGGTGCGCTGCAAGTGCTCAGCCTGTTTGTCCAATTCGGTAACCTGTCTGGCTTTCACGGCCATCTGTGTCTCGATCATCTGTTGCTTCTGCATGAGAATATTCACCGACGCCAAGTCGGAGCCAGTGTCCGTGCTTTCAATTTGTTTCTCTAATTCGTTCATCCAGGAATCGATGTCATCGCAGGTCTGATGGATGAGTACCTCGCGATTAGCGTCGAACAGACGTTCACCTTTGTCATGCGTGGTGGTTTCGAGCTCCTCGAACTGATCAGCCAATTCTGCCACTTTAGGCTTGATAATCTCAGCGAGATCGGGCTTCTGTTGAATCAAATCTTCGGCAGCTTGTTGTAATTGCTGCAAACGATCCTTGTTGCTCGCGATCTCCGCTTCGAAGGCTTGGTGCCTGGTCCACTTGCTGTGTACCGTCTTGGCGCTTCTGTAAGTCTCGTCCTGAGCGGTAATGTGCTTCTCCTGCACCCATTCTCCCAATTCCTCGCAATCTTGCAAGAACATCTGCAACTGCAACTGATCCTTCAGCTTCTCCATATACTGGTTCGCCTTCTCTCGGTTTACTCGGCGACGCTCGTTGATGTTCTCCGCCTTCGTCTTGACTTTGTCTGCCGCGAAGTGGCCCTCGTCGACAAGTCGTCCGGCGAACTGCACCACGGAGTTGATCTTCTCGTCGTTCGCGTCCATGGTGGTCATGAACGCCTCGTGTCGTTTGATCATGTGCTCCGCCTGCTCGAAGTTCGCCGGCGTTTCATCTTTGGCGAGAATGTGCTCTTGCTGGGACAAAAGTACTTCTGCCTGTCGAGCGTCGCGATCGAAGATTTGCAGATTGAGAGAATTCGAGAGCAGTATCTTTCTGTTCACCCACATCTGGTGCAATTCTTCCCAGCCCATCTTCAGGGCGTTCAATCGCTCCCTGAGGAACATGTATTGCGTGTCGCCGTCGCCAGCCTCGCTGGTCAATCTCTCGCCGTACTCCATCATCTTCTGGTAATCGTCGGTGTAGTTGTCTATCTCTTCCTTGATGTTCTGATGTTGTATCAAGAGTTTCTCGGCATCGGCCAACGTGGTCGGAGTGTCTTCGCTGGCCACGTCGGTCTGCGTCTTGGTTAGCCAGGCCTGGAAGTGATCCAGATCTCTGAGGAATCTGTGAAGATCTCCAGCTTCTTCCAGTTTCGCGTCGCGCTCCTTCAACATCTGCGTCAACTGCTCCCAGATGGTATGAATCTGGTCGATCCTTCCCTTTATCACCTCGGGATCTTCCAAGTTCTGCTGCTGAATATTCTGAGCCTCCATCTCCAAAGCGTCCAGTTTCGCCTGGATGGCCGCTAAATCGCGCTCCATTCCGCTCAATCGACGCTGCAAAGTCATGACTCCGGTCAGGTCCATCTCTAAACTGTCCGTTTGCTGGAGGATACGTTTCTTGTCCTCGATCCAGGATACTGTCTCGCGACATTCGATGTGGAAGGTTTGTACGCCATGGGCAGAGTTCAATTCGTCGCGCTTATTCTCCGCTTTGTCGCGGAGTTCGGCCCATTTCTGGTTCAGCTCGTTCTGACGTGCCACGATCTGCTCGGAATTCGGATGCTCGACGTGCAACAATTGCCTTGCCAGTTGATTCACCACGGCGACTCGCGACGCATTCGCGTACATCTCCTTTTCGAAGCCGTTGTATCTGTGCTTCATGATCTCGACGTCTTCGATATCCTTGGCTGGCACCATGGTCTCCAGCATTCGATTCTTCTCGCCGATCCATTGCTCCACTCCGTCCGACTCGCTGAACAGCTTGTACAACGATAACGCGTCCAACAATCTCTGTTTGCGAAGCTTGGCAAGCTCCATGAGCTCCTTGTACCTCAGGTCTATGGAAGCTAATCTTTCCAACACTTCCGGCGACTTGGCGTCCTGTTCGCCGAGAGACGATGACTGTTGATGAAGCTGATCGATGGTAGCAGCATAGTTCTTAAGCTCATCCGTTACGTCCTTGTGTTTCTTCAACAGCGACTGGACATTGGCTTCGTCTCTGCCGACGTCTTCCGACGAAACGAGTCGCAATGTATCCAACATCCAGATATCGATGTCATCGGCATCGGCAAACAGTTGATGGTAATCTACAGCTTCCTCTAGACGCTTCCTTCTGAAAGCAGCCAAATCCAGCAGATGAGTCCACATTCCCAGGATCTCCTGAAGCCTCTCCTGGATCCTGACAGAGCCAAAGTGTTTCTGACGAACCAACTCGTCTCCAACAGCGGCTACAGACATCAATTGCGGTTCGTGAGACTGGATCTCGTTCTCTAAAGCTTTGTGCTTGGATAGCAACAAATTGATGGTAGTCAAATCGTGGCCGATGTCTCCAGTCGACACGATCTGTTCCTTCTCCTTTATCCAGTTCTCCTCGTCGGCCATGTCCCAGTAGAACTGCCACAGTTTGCGAGACTCTTCTAATCTGGCTCTACGTTCGACAGCCAAGCGTACCAGCTCAGCATACGCGTCCTCGAGCTGTTGGACACGCTCGACGATTATGGTTGGGCCGCATGGCCGGTAGTCCTCGCTGTCTACCAAGAATCTCTGGCTCTGTTGAACAACAGCCTTCACCCTTTCGCCCAAAACGTTGATATCCGCTTCTACCAGGGAATGCTTCTGCAAGAGATCCTCGACGCCCATCAAATGCTTTCCGTAATCATCAGTCAACAAACGCATCTTTATCTCCTCCATACTGTCAAGAATGTACAGCATCTCCTGGAAGTTCTGCTGCAATTGCAGAGACAGCTCCAATCTCATCCTCCTGGCGTGAAGCAATTGCAGCAAGTAATTCCACAATCTAAGAACATTATCCTTGCGTGCGTTGATACGCTCGATATCGTGATAGTTCTCGGCTCTCAGCTCTTGCGAAACCGCCATCACAGCCTGAACTCGTTCCTCGTACGCAAATATGTCAGTTTCGATGGCTTCGTGCTTCTTGGCCGCAGCTTCCACCGCAGCTAAATCGAAACCGAAGTTATCCTGGACGACTAAACGTTGATTCTCGGATAACCAGGTCTCTCTCATGCTGGCCTTTCGATTGAATCTCGCTGCTAGCTGTTCCAATTTCTCCTGCCGGATTAATTCCTCGCGCAGAGCCAATTCGCGCTCGTGTTCCGCCTTCTCTAATCTCTCCCAAGCCTTGTTGATGTCCGAGATCATCTTACCCTCCTTGGGCGTGTACGGCTTTTGATTGTTCGCTCGCATTTTCGATTGCAACGTGAACAGTAGCACCTCCAGGTTCCCTTTCTCCACGAATTTCGGCGGTTTCTCGACGGTGCGATAATTCGAGAACTGAGAGAGCTGAGACTGCACGCCTACCAGAGAATTGGTGAATCTACGATCGCCTAGAGCCTCTATGGTGCCCTCTATCCAACGCAACAGGTCGCTGGTCAGACTCTCGTATTCGTGTATCATACGGTCGTTCTCCATTGCGATACCGACCACTTTGCCTATCCTTTTACCCTGCACCGTCTCCTGCTTCATCTTAGAGAAGTAATGGTAGTACGTGACCACGTAGGTGATGATCGACTTCTCGTCTGGGTGATCTACGAATATATCCTCGGCGTCTAAGAGTTTCGTCAGGCCTAACTTATCCTCGGCTACGTTGAACGCGTTGTTCAAGTTGTAAATGGCATTAGACTTGGAGAGTTTCTCGAATTGGATCAAGTCTGGACGGTGCTTGTGAATGATGGCGTTGAAGGCTAGCCCATCGCGCCAGGATGTAGTGAAGTTCCGTACGTTCACGTTGTGATAACCGGCCGTTTTCATTTGACACCAGAGAAGCAACGCGTCCTTCGCCGACTTCGTTTCCTGATTGTCCGTTTCCTCGATGGTGATGTCCTGGATTTGAAATCGCAGAATGATGGTCCAGATGAGACCAAGACTCAGACGAGGGTTCCCGTCGACTATATCGTGGGAGCCCATGTTCTCCAAATGTACTCGTTGCTCCCGAAGGAATTGCAACGCTTTATCGACGTTCTCCAAACAATGGATTCGCATTTTTCCTTTTGTAGGTCGTGGCAAACGTTCTCCGGAGAGGATCTCGAGAAGCTTGATGAGCATTTTTCCATCTCGGAGGTCGACATAGAGGTCGCCGATTCGGCAGGAACACCGGACCAGGTGGGAGTTGACCCATTTTTGAAAAGTCTTCTTCTGTACCAATTCACGTTCACCTGAAGTGTGAAAGCAGGCGATCGGTTAATCGCTATGAAAGAGAGGAACGAGAGAACCCCGCTGATCCCTAAATTGCAAATACTTCAAGACTAGCATCCCAGTTTTTACCTCTCAGATCAAATACTACTTTATCATAATCCATACTCGAGGAAATTCAGGTTGCCCGTTCGATCATTATCTGCCGCGATTCTTTACTCTCTACATTTTTCTAATACAGCCGAGTGCTTTTTTGCCAGTCTATTCGAAACTTCTCGCACGACTACTACTAAGAATCTCCTATCGAGGAGCCTAGACTTTAAAGCGTGCACTTATCAAACCGGTATCTATATCAAAGGATGTGGCAACAGTTAGCTTGGCCGTTTTATTTGCAGTCGGCGAAACATCCTCGTACAAACCGATCTGCCTTGCGATTGAACTTGAACAAAGCTACGCCGTCATCGTCGTTCACAAGTTGCACCGTGTGTTCGTTTGAAAAAAAGCCAGCTACTAACATCCTCGAAGCAAAAACCTCTCGTGGACCAAGTATGTGTATAAACCTTTTCACGGTTTTCTCGCATCGATTACCCCGAAAATTCACGTGACTGATAAATATCGAATATCGATAGGATCTTCTACAAACGTTCGACGCGGATGGAAAACGTGCAATCGCGTTGTTCCGTTTCGGAGAACGACGCCCGGCGTTTCGGGGCGACGAC
The DNA here is from genome assembly GCA_002201625.1 of Euglossa dilemma. Classification (NCBI taxonomy): domain Eukaryota; kingdom Metazoa; phylum Arthropoda; class Insecta; order Hymenoptera; family Apidae; genus Euglossa; species Euglossa dilemma. Next base: position 1,208,439 of record NIJG01000055.1, on the reverse strand, counting down.
ACCGTTCGAATCGGATGGGCCACGAAAGGGTGAAAGCAAAGAAAAGAGGAAAGGGAGGCGTACCAGCTAAAGCTTTGATTCGTGAACGTTCGAAAAGTCTCGAACTCGAGTTTCCTCCGTCGTATTCGTACTCATCGACAATCTCTTGTTGTAGCGTCGGGTCCCAACCCCCGCGCACCACCGAGATGTCGGTCGTCATTTTGTCAATCGGACCAACAACTCACTTCTGTCTTACCCTTCGAAAGGGCGCTCCTGGAACAGAATAATGGAACGTTGATTAACCTGGCAACTGAGAAACGGTAGAAAATAGTTTTACGCTTAAAAAATATCCCAACAGCCACTGTCGCGAGTTTCTCGAAGGTAAAGAGTATTACTTTTCGCGCTCACGAAGAAATCCTCGTCGTTTGGATGAAGGTAGAATGGAGTGTACATGAAACTCGTAGATTTACGAAATTTATGACGGAAGAAATCGCGGATTTTTGTTATAATTAATCGGTTAAACGAATTCGCGTTAGGATACAAGTAACTTGATAATTTCTATAATTGCGAAGCTCTCCATGTCCCTGCTAACCCCATAGATCACGAACCACCCTCGAAAATAAAACTGGAAATTATCGATATTGGAAGCGTGGAAAATTCGCGACGGAAGAAGTGAAATATTCTGTTAGCGACTTTGAAACGACCAAGCGTAAACATCGAATTCGCCAGTCGCTGGATATGTATCCTCCCTTCATAAATATTCTATTACCCTAACCCAAAACCATCGCAGCGATATATTCCCAAACCGAGCAAAACAAGATAAAGCTCCAAGTATGAAAAAAATAAAATAATCCTGTCTCGAACATCAAGAGAACAAACTTTAATTATATTCGTCTTTCTTAACACTAGATTTACGGGTTTGATTTGACGGTTGGGTTGCTCCATTTGTACGATATTACCAGATATAATTAACTTATATTAAGTCTGTTAATATTGCGATTATTTTCTAATTAAATCCATCGTTTGATTTTTAAAGAAAATATGTAGTTTCTTTTATCCTTAGATCTAATGGGTGTCCGTAGAAATAGGTAAACAGAAACCGCCCGTAAATTTAGTGTTAAATATCTCGCCCCATTTTTGCGAGTTCTCTGCGATTGCAAAGATCATCGAACAACCCTTAACACTAGATTTACGGGACCCGTCAATTTGACGGGTGAGTTACATCAATTATACAATATTAATAGATATAATCAACTTATATTTAATTTGTTAATATCGTAATTGTTTTTAAATTAAACTCATGGTCTTATTTTTTAAGAAAAT
>NIJG01000055.1:1180808-1196098 GCA_002201625.1 Euglossa dilemma | reverse complement strand
TCGAAAATTTCTATGAATATTTTGACACTCGTCCCCAAAGAGTTAAAAAAGGTAAAGTTACCATTTATCTCGAGGATTTCGTCCGATTCTCGTCGAGATTCCGTACCATTTATCTACAACAATTATTAATCCGATTAATAGATAAAAAATAACTATTAAAAATACGCACGATTGCGCCACAATGCAATATTTATTTGCCGTTCCGGGAATGAGTTTCACGATGTATTATTCCGTATGCACGTAGAATTAGTCACGCGTTCGTGGCATCGAAGAGTTGCACTTTCATTCGATCCCGAGATGTTCTAATTGCGACGGCATGTTTCGATCAGGGACACTCGTTATCTTCTCTCGACTCGCCCACGACACACGGAACACGTGCAAATAAGATTGCTTTCAGTTGCTTAGCTTCTTGCCGAGGACCGCGCGAATTTGCTCGCGATTCGGCTTGCTAAGAGAGACATTTTTCTCGGGGTCAGCGTTTCGGGGAAATCTCGATGCTCGAGGAGCAGAGAGACCTCGTTCTTGAATGTAGAATCAACGTTTTGGTGCATAGACGAGCGATATAGCCCGGGGAAACGTTACACTTTGCTTGATCGAAACAGTGAAGTACAATTCTTTGGCTGTCGTGAATAATAAACTCGAATTTTAACTCTTTGCGCTCGAATACTTTTTTGCTATAAAGAAGCTTTTTTTATGTTTCGATAAGCTCGGTAGTACCTTTTATCTGAAAATATGTAAAAAATAGTATACATTTTGGTTTGGAACGAGCGGAATTATTTTATTTTGATACTTAACGTGTAGTTATCTTTAATATAGTTATTATCGCTTCGTGTTTAAGTTATGGAATTAAAACGAATGGTGACTGAGAATCGCTTCTCGAGTGCAAATGATTAATTGACATTTCAATTCCCAACTTTGGTACTCGTGTATAAATGAAATCAAATTAATTCCTATTTTTTAGTTTCAATATCAGAACCACCAGTCTCAGAATTTTCCTTTCTGTAATTACCAAAAGTAGATAGAACATACCACTAAAATTACTATTATCTATATTTGAGATAATTGCGGAATTAATGGTGGAACTATCAGAGTGGTAAAAATGACTCGTTTCTGGAATTCTACGTTTACGATATCTGGAAGCCTGCTTTTGACGGAATTAACGTCGACCTATATGCAGCCATTTCTCTCCGCGTGTAATACCTTTAACACTAGGTTTACACCCATCAGATTTAAGGGTAAAGGAAACCACGTATTTTCTTTAAAAAACAAAGATGTGTTTTATTGGAAAACAATCGCAATATTAACAGACTTAATATAAGTTAATTAAATCTGTTAATATCGAATAATTGGATCAACCGATCCGTCAAATTGACGGGTCCCGTAAACCTAGTGTTAATTACCCATTAAAACTCGGTAGTTCTGACGTTATACGGTTCTCAAACGTGACCCTATTTCCGAGCGATATATATTTGTCCGAAATACAGAGCCATCGTGTCTTTTCTGCAATTGGAACGATCGAATTTTCAGAAGTGTTTGTTCTCCGATTCTCCAGAAGATTCGAGCAAGTGCCAGAGGCTAGCCGGGATTTCTTTGGCATGGTCCAGAGGGTTCGGTGCTCTTGGTCCAAGTCCTTCAACGTCGTCCAAGTCTGAGCAAGTGCACGCGGCTAATATATCACGTCCTCACGGTGTATTCGCGCGGGTAGCCGTGTAAAAACTCAAGGAAAACCACAGTAAGTGGATACGGGCGTCGTTCTTTCACGGTGACATTTCGCTGGAGAGCGCAGCAGCCGAGTTTCAGCCAAGTGAGAGAACACCTTAGGCCGACATCGATACCTTTTAACGAGGAAAAATTCCGTTTCGAGCGACACCGCCTAGCGAGAGGTGGACAGAGAGGAGGTGAAAAACTGCCTCGTTGTTCCTGGACACGTTGCTTAACCTTTGATTTACGGGAGTGGGACCGAACCGGGTCACGGATGCCTCGGGACACGTCTGTACTTTCGAATTTCATCCGCCTACGTGAACTATGCTCGTCTAATCGTGATCTTGCGTTCGTCTTCTTCCACTTCCACTCGACGTCGCTTCACCTGGCTCCGGGGAAGACTCATCTCCGATCGTTCCTCCGGCGCGCGATCTTCGCTTTTATCTTCCGGTCTTACCTGTGTGGAACTCTTCCGGTTCCATCTTAGAATTCTAGCCGTGAGTGTCGGTTTTTAATAGTGTCTCTTTCTCTTGGACCTAGCATCTTCTTCTTCTTCTCTTCTTCTTCCAGTCTTCGTTTTCATATTTCGGTATCGGTCGTGTCTTCATTGTCAGGTGTATTCTTAAATCGTGTTGTTAATCGTGTTTGATACGATAGTGTCTCTTTCTCTTGGACCTAGAATCTTCTTCTTCTTCTCTTCTTCTTCCAGTCTTCGTTTTCATATTTTGGTATCGGTCGTGTCTTCATTGTCAGGTGTATTTTTAAATCGTGTCGTTAATCGTGTTTGATACGATAGTGTCTCTTTCTCTTAGACCTAGAATCTTCTTCTTCTTCTCTTCTTCTTCCAGTCTTCGTTTTCATATTTCGGTATCGGTCGTGTCTTCATTGTCAGGTGTATTTTTAAATCGTGTCGTTAATCGTGTTTGATACGATAGTGTCTCTTTCTCTTGGACCTAGAATTTTCTTCTTCTTCTCTTCTTCTTCCAGTCTTCGTTTTCATATTTTGGTATCGGTCGTGTCTTCACTGCCAGATGTATTTTTAAATCGTGTCGTTAATCGTGTTTGATACGATAGTGTCTCTTTCTCTTGGACCTAGAATCTTCTTCTTCTTCTCTTCTTCTTCCAGTCTTCGTTTTCATATTTCGATATCGGTCGTGTCTTCATTGTCAGGTGTATTCTTAAATCGTGTCGTTAATCGTGTTTGATACGATAGTGTCTCTTTCTCTTGGACCTAGAATCTTCTTCTTCTCTTCTTCTTCCAGTCTTCGTTTTCATATTTCAGTATCGGTCGTGTCTTCATTGTCAAGTGTATTTTTAAATCGTGTCGTTAATCGTGTTTGAAACGATTGTGTCTCTTTGTCTTGGACCTATGGTCTTCTTTATCTCTTCTTCTTCTTCTCTTCTTCTTCTTCCAGTCTTCGTTTTCATATTTCAGTATGGATCTTGTCTTCACTGCCAGGTGTATTTTTAAATCGTGTCGTTAATCGTGTTTGATACGCCAGTGTCTGTTTCTCTTGGACCTAAGATCTTTTCTTCTTCCAATCTTCGTTTTTATATTTCGATATTGGTTGTATTTTCACTACCAGGTGTATGTTCAAATCGTGTCTTCACCTCGAATTACGCGGTATATAAGTATTTTCTCGGATTTGGGTGCTCCTATGATGATATTTCGAATGTGAATGCAATCTTGCAATTGTATCTTGGATTTGCGTTTGTAAATTACGTTTCCCTCTCGAGTCATACGATATTCGTCGAGTCTGATATACGATCGTACTCTTGGATCTGTGCTCTTCTTGAATAGTTCCCCGACCATGATTGCAACCTTCGTTTCTATCTTTACGAGTATCTCGCGTCTCGCGTTTCAATTGTTTCTTCGAATTATATCTATAAATTATATTTTCTCCTTGAATTATACATAGACGATCGTTTCTTTCGAGTTCTGGGCTCTTCTTCAATTATTCCTCGAACGTGGCTGCAATCTTCGCTTCTATCTTCGTGCATCGCTTGTGCTTGCTCTTCCAATTGTCCCTTTCAGTTATATTGTTTAACTATATCGTTGTATCGTGTCTGTATTGTGTCTTAAACCGAGCTCTGCTTCGGTCATTCTTCGAACATCGTTACAACTTCGGTTTCTTAAGAATCTTACTTCTGCATCGCGTCCACTTCGGTACTTTAGAGTTTTCGGAAATCGTGAAATTTCAAATTGAGATAAAAGTTTCTTCCTCTTCGCCGAGACAACAAAAATCACGAAATTTCTGGCTAAAAGTTAATCCTCGTCCCTGGCATGCTTCAGAAATCTTAAAGCTTCCAGATAAAACGTGGAATACAAATTTTACGGTGATGCTTGGAAAATTGCGAAATTTCAGGGATTGAAATGATGTTATTTATTTTTTTGTACGAACAACGAAATAGCGAGGCTTCGAATTTCGCGAAAAAATAGAAGAGAACCTGAACGCTGCGGTAATCGCGAAAATATTTCAGAAAAATAATTCAAACTGATGTTATTTATTTTTTTGTACGAACAACGAAATAGCGAGGCTTCGAATTTCGCGGAAAAATAGAAGAGAACCTGAACGCTGCGGTAATCGCGAAAATATTTCAGAAAAATAATTCAAACCTGGAACGAATGAATCATCCTGACCATTTATGCCATTTAAATGGCACTTGCTAGAAACGTGATGCATCTGAATGGCTGGATCTCGAGATTAAGATATCGCGTTTCTTGAAATATCTAGATCAATGCTTTTCAATTTACACACGAACGAGACGTTATCACTCGTTGCTTCAAGGTATAAATAAACTTTCGGTATTTCGATCGTTTGAAGCCACGCTCGCGAAAGTGAACGATTTTAAAGGGCTATATTTATATGACACACATCCATCGCCGCTTCCTCGGGCATCGAAGAAAACTTTGGCCTCTGCTATCGTCTAACACCAAATAATGAGTCACTATGCTTCAAATCTCGCAGCGAAATATACTGATTATCAACTTTTCTACCCCGGATATCGCAAATTAATCCGCAAATGGATACATTAGACAGGGAGATCTCGCTATGAGAGTGACTCATAGTTTACCGCAATAAACACTATCTTCATTTACATCGACCAAGAATATAAAAGAAGAATAGAGAGAAAAATGGACGAAATGAAAGAAAACTTGGATTTAACCTCAAGCAATTTTTGGTAAAATCTGATAATCAACTAATTACCAGATTGAGGGTAAATCCAAACGCTCGTGCGTTGAAATATCAACTATAAGATTTAGATTCCTATATCGAGAGATTGAAATTCCAAATTTAATTTGAATTTAAACGAAGAACATCGCCATTTGCGCTAAAATATAAAAAGATGGAAATACAGAGTATTAAACAAGTTCCTTCCACTTTAATTGCCAATCTAAACACTCGTGCGTTGAAATATCAACTATAAGATTTAGATTCCTATATCGAGAGATTGAAATTCCAAATATTATGTCATCCGCGGCGATATTTACATCTTTCCTCACGTTTTATAAACTATATCGATGATTAACGTGTCTGCGAACGAAATAGGAAAAATTCGTAGAACAAAAGGGCGGCTACATTGTTTCTTAATATCTAAAGGTTTATTCTACCTATAATTTTGAACAGTAAAAGTAAAAACCGGCACGAGCTTACGGGATGACCTAACACAATTTGAATTTAAACGTTGAACATCGCAATTCGCGCTAAAATACAAAAAGATGGAAATACAGAGTGTTAAACACGTTCCTTCCACTTTACATGCTAATCTAAATACTTATGTGTTGAAATACCAACTATAAGATTTAGAGTCCTATATCGAAAGATTGAAATTCCAAATATTAAGTCATCTATTTACATTTTTCCTCGCATTTTATAAACTATATCAACAATTAACGTCTCTGCGAATGAAATAGGAAGAATTCGTAGAACAAAAGGGCGGCTACATTGTTTCTTAATATCTAAAGGTTTGTTCTAAATATAATTTTGAACAGTAAAAGTAAAAACCGGCACGAGCTTACGGGATGACCTAACATAATTTGAATTTAAACGTCGAACAATCACGAATCGCGCTAAAATACAAAAAGATGGAAATAACAGAGTGTTAAACGGGTTCCTTCTTTAGTTTACGTGCAACCTCGGTTCTCTAACGGCACTTTTGCGTCCTTTCACGCCCATCAGAGTAAAAGAAATCAGGATTCCTCGCCGACCCGATTACAGAGAGCGTCTTGAATGGATCGAAGGCCGGCGATGGAAAGTAACGTAAGAATGAATGACATTCTTCAAGTGTCTAACAGACACTTACGGTAAATTAAGAGCAATTACGCGAGCAACGGCATACTTTAATGAGCATTGCCAGAAAGCAGGGGAGGAGGAATCGGCGTGGGGCAAGGGTATAAAAAGATTAGTTGCCTCTGCGACCGAGTGGGCGGAGTGAAATGAATCAGAAAAGTGAATGACACTATGGATCGAGGAAGGTTAACTTTACTCACTCTCTGATCTACAATTGACTCGTGGAAAAACCATGGGTCTCGGTGTTTTTTTCTTCCTTCAAGTTCGATGCCTCGAACGTTCATTCACTCGTTCCTCGATAACCGATTTTCATCCTCTTTCCGGATATTTCTACGGTACCTCGACCTCTCTTCCTCGAGATAAACGTAATTAATCGTTTCCGATGGATTACTCTGTTGTACCTATGTTACGATAGATAAAACTGCCGATTGAAACTTCGTTTGTTTTTACAAATTCTACTCCTAGACTATCATTAAAATTCTCGTGTTTTCATTGCTACTTAAAGTAGAGCGAGTCTCTTGTTCTTAGTAATAAAACTAACTTGACTTTTGATCAATTTAATATCTTATAGCATTCGATAAGCGTAGACGAAAATATAACCGACCATTGAGTAAAGCTAACAATAAAACTACAGGTCTTGAAATCAATTTCACGAATCGATGGAATCGTGACATTTGCACGGGAGTTTATCGAGAACGATGTCTGAAGATAATTTGTTAACAGCTATAAATATTGCCGGTTGTAAGGTATCTTTGAAAGAAACGTTGTACATGCAAATATACCGTTTGCGTGACCAACTCGTGACTGCGACAAGGCAGTGTAACTCGCTGACGTTGGGAAAAAGACGAAAATAGGGAAAAATTTGCAAAAAGTAACTCGGTTATGCCGTGAAGACTGTCAGGGTTATGTGTTCCCTGCTATAAAGTATACGAAGGAATTACATTTTTAGATATGTCGTAATCCGGTTTAACGTGTTACGGAAGGTCCCTACTATACCGACCAACGTAACCGATAAAGCGAGCCGACGACCAGTTTCGTAAAAAAGGAAAAACGAGATCCAACTGTAATCAAGGAAACTAGGACCGTCCTAGTTACAACAGCGGCGCGAAAACGCGGCTGAAACGAAACGCGAGACAAGAAGCTCTTTGTCCTTCGACACGAGAGAGAACGTAAAGCTGCATAGTGAATCGCTCTTCATCCACATAATCGCTATTTTTCGACTTCCTATTCTATGGCCGGCTGTCCACGAAATGCATCCGGAAATCCAGATCACGCTCGAGCTGCCATCTGCGCATACGTATCCCTAAACAGTTTATTTTATCCAATTTTATCTACAAAGATAAAAAAAAAGAATAATTTTTGAAAGAAGAATCGAATACAAGAGAAATATACAACGCAAAGAAAATGATAGCGGTTTCAATCTAGATATGGTATAAAGCGAAAATAAATAAATACAAACCAGGTCGATCGAATTAGTATCTGATTCGTCAATGAACTCAATAAGCAAGTTAATACAAGTACAGCACAATCTGTTATTTAACAGACTGGTTTCGTTGAGTCAGTAAATCAATATGTAAAACAAACAACAGTTATCTGGCTCTTATCTCTCGCTGCAGTAAAGTAAATCCATTATCGTCTTTTTAGATGCCGTATTTTCATTGCGACATTTCAGCAAAACAGTAACCTACATGTATAAAATATTTGCCGTACATTTTAGTTACATAACACGTAGACAAAGTCTATACAAAGATACCGAGAAGTCTTGTGTGTCTCACCGGGTGCCACGTGGGCTCCATCGCAGGATGATTACTCGAGGCAGAATTCGGATCGGTGCGAAGAGAGGTATTCGACGAAAGTAGACGCGAGAGGGAGAGAAAAGAGTCTGGAATTCGACACGAGCGTCATCTCTAATTAAACACGCCGCTGCAACCTCTTCACCCCGATTCGACGCCTTACCATGCGATCCTTTTCTGTCCCATTTACCGACGCTTCCTCTCGTTTCGAAATTATCCAAGGATACGACCGACACTTGGCGCGAAACGTATCTGGCTCCCTCTACGTAAGCTCGGCTACATAACCAAGAAATTCGTCTTCCACTTCGTTCTTTTCTTTTTTCCTCTTAAACAGGCGTGTGAGCATATATCTCAGCTTTCATCTTCACCTTGACTCGTGGAAAGACCTCTTCCTCTCCTCCTCCTTAGCTACTCTTCTCATAATTGGCTGAAAATTTCTTCCTAGAATAAACGGGTGATTAATAGCGGCCGTAACACACTCACAGGCCGGTGAAACGGAAAAGGGATACTACCCCGTAGGACTTGAACACCAGAGACTTGGGCGTTTCGCATTGTACACCGAGTTTAGGGTTAATCCGCCGTTTAATCGGTTCTCCGCGCATATTAAGGCCGCACTTGAGGCGGCTGGCTGTGTGTCGTCCGTCAGGTGTACCTGTGTGTGCACACGCGACTCGGTATCGCGTACAAAAGAGCACGATATAGACGCGACGCCGCAACGCCGAAGGTAAGATGAACTCGCCACGAACACAGCGTCAGGCTATTGATTTTCCACCGGAGTCACCGTGGCGCCAATGTTCACGATATATATTATATACCGGGTGTTCTCGCCGCGGTTCCACTCGTAATATTCGAAAAACATTCATTTCCCCCTCCGAGCTCTTTCCGTTTCTCTTCTTCTTCAGTTTTGAGGTTATGTAAACCTCCTGAAGCACAGTTGCAGAAATCTGTGATACACACGATGAGAACACCTTTTTTTTTTCAAATTATAAAAACGCGGTATACAATAAATCTTTTTCTATGCGATTAATACATCGATTATTTATTGTATTATATATTTTAAGTATCGACTCGTAGCTTTGTAGTCTATACCAATCACGAAAAATGTTTAGATAAATAAAAAAGAATTTAGTTTTTCCGTGATTCGACGGATATTTTTCTTTTTCTTTTTATATTCGAGTTTTGTCATTATTTTTGGATGTTCGTGTTACTAATTTTCGTGTCAATTACCGTTTTTAAACGATAGGCGAGGTAAAGAAAATCGAAGATTCGTTTTTGTCACGTCCACGATAAAAACATGGATCGATAAGCTGCCTAGATACGGTCCTCGAATTTTACAACGGCACTATAAGTGATTTCTTATCTCTACGCTGTTGAAATTTTCTCTTTTGTTTTTTATCAAATATTCGCGTAGACCTGCAGAAATGACAAATGGGACAAAGCTTTAATCGATTCTTTCTCTTCGGTCTTCGGAACACGACTTAATAGTACATATCGTGGCGCTAGTGAGTACGGTGCATTGTTACCGAGAAAACCAATTTTTTCTTCTTTTCTTTTTCAGAATTTTTTCGCGACGAGCATATTCCTACAAAATCGTAGAAAATGAGAGAGAGAGAGAGGTCTGTTGCAAACGTAATAAAGAACAAGCTGCCACGGTGAAATATTCAGGACCGAGTAATTAGGATCTGATACCTACTCGCGTGCCTATCAATGTCAGCAATTTGTTAATTAAAGTTCCTAAGTGGAACGGGGATAGCTTGATTATACCGAAGACCCTGAAGACATCGATAGGGACATCGATCTGACTGCTATCTGGAACACTCTTTCTACGATTCTAATCAATCAGTTGATCAACGAAACTGTGTAATAGATGTTCAATCCGCAAATAGTCTTCGAGTAAATCGATTGGTTTATTAGGAAAATGACCTAAATCGTGTGTCTTTTATTTAAAGATACTTAGACTCTATTTAATTTTTCATAATTATAAAATTTAATAACAAATCAACATCGTATGCAAAATTTTGGACCATTCCTAAAATTAACGAACTTAAACAAGAAATACATAGTTTCTTTATTTTTTAATTTTAATTTTATTCAAAGAAAATTAATTTGAAATAAACGTGAATCATTTTCAGAATTACTGGCGTAGATACGAACTGAAAATGGCTGTACTACGGATGAAGAGAAAAAGAAAATGGTCGTGGTATTCTATTGATCTATTTCTGGAGAACCACCCTGTATATTTAATACATATATGCTCTCTGTACCTGCGTACAACAATCCCAGAGGGGTACTACCTGGCAAGTACTCTTACAATATACTCACGGCTCAAGTGAACGCAAAGGACTTCCTCGAAAAAGAGAAAGCTTCGTGATTATTTTGGAACGCGTTAAGTTGACTGGAATAATACTCATCCACTGGTACAAAGGTAATGATAAAATATCTCCAACGGGGGGAACATAAACGCGGTATAAACCGTATGTTCGACGCGTCAGTTTTGAAACCGGATGTCGATCGGGACTAAAAATAGTGTTCCACGGTCTAGATTGAAAATTTTTAGGAACAGACAATTTCATCGCTTCCTCGACTATCTTGGCCTTTGCCAAATATATTCTGTCGATATAAAAATAAAAGATCCGCCACGAAAATAATATCAACGAATAATTCTAAATATTCAAGCACGATCAAGGAAACGAATTTATCACGTAAGCTAATTATTCGGCTATACCTTCTTCGCGAATTTTGCTATTTACACGCAAATTTGATTTTAGACGTAAGAAATTCGGAGAAACAATGGATGAAAATCGAGGTGGCCAGGGAACGACCCGATTTCCAGCACCCCAGCACAAGAGGAGGCCATCGACAATGCGACTTCATTCGACTCGGAAGAGGGGTCCATTGGCTAATGAGGTTAAGAGCGAGACTAGACGATGCATTGACTCGAATACCGAATAAACCAAGTGTGGTAATTCCTGTGAAAAAAAAGAATTCATCGAAATCTGATAAAGTAGCCTGAGGAACGTCAGCCATATCTGATGAAACAGAAATATCTATCAAAAGAACGGAGGAACGATATTAACACTAGGTTTACAGACGTTTTTTGTATAATTATTTCTACGGACACCTATCAGATTTAAGTGTAAAGGAAGCCACGTATTTTCTTTAAAAAATAAAGATGGGTTTTATTTGAAAACAATCGCAATATTAACAGACTTAATATAAGTTAATTAAATCTGTTAATATCTAATAATTGGAGCAACCGAACCGTCAAATTGACGGGTTCCGTAAACCTTGTGTTAAATGTACCACAGCGTCAGTTGAGTTTTTATTTTAGAATCTTATGTTATAGTATTTTCACAATTTTTAATTCCTTTTTATGCTCCCTTGACACTATAGAAGTACTTCCTGTAAATGCGGAAATTATTCCAAGAATATTTCAGTAGCCTGAAATAGACATTGTCCACAAAATTAGTCGATGAAACCGGATGAGACTCTCTATTATAAATCTCCCCTAGTAATCAGATAGTCGTCGGGCTTGATTTTGGAGAAAGTAATCACTGACTGATTCATCGAGTGGATGCTGGCAACATTGCCTACGGAAGTAGACAGAAGAGACCGGAAAGGACCCCTCGGAAATGTTTACAGTAGCTAGACTGTTACTAATCATAATCTTAGAGAAGATTAGATGACCCATTGACTAACCATCAAATAATGACCACTGTTCACAAAACAAGATAGAACCGGAAGAAATTATACTTGAAAGAACTCTTCAGAAATGTTTAGAATAACCGTCAGACATGATTTTGAAGAAAAATGACCATCCAACTAGTGATTATTGAAACTGATCATTAAATGAACACTGTTCAAAGCATATAATCGAGCAAATGGATAATTCTTCTAGTTGAATAGGGTAGATTTAGATACAAAAGGCGGTAATAGAAAATCGGAAGTAGAGGAACTGATTTCGAACCCCCAGGAAAATCGAGTGACACCCATCATCCTTTTCACGCACCTCGACAAGTGATATTTAACCTGGATAGTTAATTAAAGTCCCAATGTATGCACATATCTTCCAACTATCCGACGTGAAGCTTAATTCGAATTTGGCTTATTTTATTATTGCCGTGGAAGCAAATTTACTAGTAATAACCGGTAACTCGTTACTCGTAAATTCTGCCTGATATTAATTCGATTGTAAAACAGGGACAAGTTTCGCCGAAAGATCTTTGGAAACGGTGCATGTGTACACGACGAAGATGTTTATTTTTGCTAACAGATCGTTTCCATAAAACGTTACGAATGACGGTATTTTATCGATCGAGCATGCACGCGCACGACGCTGATTGAATCTGCTTTTCTGAAAGCCCGCAAGTTGCAGGTTTTTGACCTTTCGACGCTGCCGAGTCATCCTCGATAAATAGAAAAGCAACGCCGGCTGCCAAGGAATTTCAGATCGGCGTGCAGTAATAATCGTGTCCACCGGGAAATTCTACACGCTTGAACCTTGGGAAATTCGTCGTCTAACCGACAACCTTTATTCTTTCCTGGCTCAAATCACGCTTTTAACTGTTCTACCCTAACGGGTTCAAGAGCATATTTCGAAATGCTAGAGTTTCAACCCAACTCAGAGGTTCTCAACCTTCTTCCTCTAACTATCTCATCAAAGGATTACGGGGTGAAAACAAACTTTATAGACAAAATAGTAGAGATAATTTAGTTCAGGTTCATTTGTCAAGCTATAAATAGAGTGTAATATATATACTTTAATAAGATAATTTTCTAACTATCAAACAAAAACCGATCGTTCTAATTATACTTCAATCCGTTGAATCATAAATCAACCAACGTTAGAAAACCGAATCTACAATAACGATATACTATACCATAATCATCATACTTATCGAGTAAATATCACAGTATCAAGTGTGAGAAACGAAGATTAATAATTAAATAACAATCAAAAGATCGTAGCGTCGCGGTATCGGTAGTAATTTCCGAGAATCGACGACAGGCGGGGCTAGTGTCCAAAGCTAATAATTACACCGATGCCATCTAGAGACCCGAGGTTGCCAGTCGGAATTAGGGTCAAACTTGCGTGGAAATTCAGGAGCCTTTTCGACTGGAAAATCTCGCACGATCATCGTTGCGAAAGCACGAAGACACGCGCGAGGCTGAGAGAGTTGTTAAACGAACAGAAACCTCGCGTTAATCGCGAAGAATTCTTCGCAACGTTCCGGGAGGAGTATACGTGCCGTGTTTCGGTAGTATGAAAAGGTAAACGGATGAAGCACGAAGGCCGAAAAAAGAAAAAAAAGAAGGTCGATTAAGGCTGTGGAGGCTGGCGCATAGAACACGTCTAGGCTCTGCCTCTGTAACGTACACGAAACTACGTCACGTCCGCATTTACGTTAATCTACCGCCGGCCGACTTGGTTACCTCCGTCATTTACTTGAACACCGTGTTGGAACGCATCGTTTACCACTTAAATCACCGGCCGAAAATTTGCATATCGGACGCGGTGATCCCGGCTACAGGCCTAGGAGAGGCTTGGAAAGTGAAATTCATTCAGCTCGGGCAAGCTTCGAGTATCGAGTGGCTGAAAGATGCGCTCGAAAAGGTAGCGCGAAATTTCGGGACAAAGGGAAAGCATTTCTCGGTTAGAAAGTAGAGAAACGGTATCGTGAACGAATCAGGGTGGATCATGGCGAAAAAAATCAATGGCTAGGGAAACTATTGGGTCGTTCGGAAAGTCATTTCGTTTTTCCAATTTAACCGTTTGAGTTCGGCGAAGCGCTATCGCGCTTCATTTGTCGTATGCCAAAAATACGGTGCTGTGCGACAGCGCTTCTCTTGTTTTGTATCGAGAATGCGAAGACGCTGCTATATGTAAAAAAGGAATTTATGGAATTTGTGCAGCAAATCATTTTTGTAATAAGTGAAAATAAAAAATATTTTTTTTTATCAAAATTACTTGTTAAATAACAATTAGTGTTAATTATAACCATTTTCATTGTTTCCCAAAATAATACTACGCATTTCATCCCGAACTTTTAGCATATGCATAAGAAAATACTCCCGTACTCAAACGATTAAGAAACCTAATTGTATTTATTCGCAACTTCAGCCGTATAAAAAAAAAGAGAAAAAAACGAAATGACTTTCCGAACGACCCAATAGAAATTTCAAACGTGCAACACTACACGACTCGGAATTATCTTTTTAACCCTAGATTTATAAAATATATTTACGGTTACATTGTTCATAAACATATGTCTCTGATACACTTTACTTTTAACGTCACCTAANTAGTTGAGGGTGTATGAGACACGTGTGTTTATGAATCTAGGGTTAAATAACCTAATTGTATTTATTCACAACCAACTTCAACTGTATTAAAAGAAAAAGACGAAATAACTTTTCGAACGACCCAATAGAAATTTCAAACGTGCACATTGCACGATTCGAAATTATCTTTTTAGTTGCAAAACTAATCATTTCGAGGTAAACCTGGTCCTAATGCGAAAATTCTGTAAACGGATATTATATAATCTAGAAATATTTAGTTTAACAGAGGTTGGCCAAATAGAAAATAACGATGGGCGGTCTCACGTTGAGTTAATATCACTGTTTATCTCTCTTCCCGTTTTTAAATAAACGAGAACAAGTTGCATACATACCGGGTGAGTCTTATGAAACGGAATTACTGAACACGTTTTGTCGAAGGCTTTGAAGGTTAACGCTCACGAGATTACAACGATTCCGTTCTTTGAACCAAAGATCAGGAAATCGAGGATCATACCTGACCTCTGCAGCAAATCCCGAGGATAAGAACGTTGCTTCTAATCGATCGCAATTATCCTCGAAATTTATTAAAAAGACCAGCGGATCGTTCGGTGAACCGTAAAGCGATGGAACACATGGTTCCGAGTAGAATAAAACACGTTTTTATCGGAATAATCGACCGACAGCGAAACAAGCAAAAGCGAAAAGCAACTTTCGTAACAGGCCAATTTTGCCTTCGGTTAATTCCGTCCCCGCAAAATGAAAAGTTTTCCCGTTTATAAATACGCCAACCGTGATTCATCGCCATGACGATGCGACGAATTGGAAAAAGGACAGAGGAAAAACAACGAAGAAAGGAAAACACGAGTCACGAATCCGAGGATCGACCGACAATCGCGTTTACAAATTGCAAAAGAAGCCGGAAACCTTTTCTTTTTTCTCAACTTTCGTAGAGCCGGAGAGCGATGTTGCAAGAATGTTCACGTCGTTTTACACGCGTTTCAATTAACAAATTTAACGTCGGTTAATTAGCCGATCGCGAGATATAAACTTCAAAGTGACTGGCTCGAGACGCGTCTCGAGAACTAGTTTTCTTCGCGAGAAGGAAAAGCAAAAGCAAAAGAGAGTCTCGGAGATATTAGGGCATACACCATTGCGCGAATCATCGAGCTAATTTTCATTTGTCACGATATCACACGCCCGGAACGGCAGATATTGTTGTAAC
>NIJG01000055.1:1157503-1170990 GCA_002201625.1 Euglossa dilemma | reverse complement strand
GTACGAAAAGGACTTGAATTACTGGGTTATGAAAAAAGTGTAAAACAAGGTATATATTTTAATTTGTACAGGTTATAAATTTATATTTTGTTACACAAAATTTTTATGGTACAGAAAAAAGGAAAAGAAAACACACAATATATAAAGGTACACTAGACCTAATTCCACCAAAGCATAGAATATTATCTAAAAATGATAAAACAGGTATTTGTGATTTTCAAAATATAAGGTTATGAATCGATTGTGTATGAACTAATAAAACATAAATATTCTTAAAGATCTTGGTACAATCCTTGGACGATCAAGTAAAGTAACAGTTTATGAAACTCAAAAGAAATTAGCTACACAAGAAGATCCTATAGATGAAAATGTACAGAGACTTTTAATTCTTAGTAACAATCGTATTGATTCTAATATAACAAATAAGGTACAGTATATTTAAAAAATTTTTAATTTGTAAAATAAAATTTATTAATTAAAAACTTTTATAATAGTTATTGAATAGAGCTGTAAAGAAGAGATATACTCCAGAAGAAAAGGAACTTAAAAAACCTGAAACCACTGTCTTCAGCGAAGAAGATTTCAAGAAATTTGAAAAGGAATATGTGGATCAGTAACCTGTAACAATATTTTAATATTTTTTAAATTATCCTAAATGAAAATTTATAAAAAAGATATAAGATTGCATTATTGAACTTTACATATTATACATAATATTACAGTAGTAACGAATATATGAAGTATTTGGTTGGTCATGATTTATAAAATAGCATTATTTTTATATGTTTATATAAATATTAAATTTATTATAAATGATTAGACATAAAATGTTTAGTAGCGATCGGAAAAAGGGAAAAGTTATATTGATTGTAACTTCCATTTTATTTCTCTATTACACTATATGGATCATTGGTCTACCATTTATTGATGATAAGAGAATACGATCGTTTTTTGGTTCTAACAATGAGGCATTAATAGTACCTGCGATTTCGGGTTTATGTTTTATCGGTGGACTAGTATTGTTCACTATTTATCATGTTAAACCATATTTTTCAAATGATAAATCAAATAAATTTCATGAATCGTAACATTTTTGGATAACAAATAAATGTAAATAAAAAAATTGGATAGCATGTTATCAAATAATTCTTGCTCTTGTGTGTTTTATTATTGATTGAATAGCAAAGTTATATAACTCGATTGTACTATTTATAGTACGATAAAACCGAGTGAGATAGAGTAATATAAAGTATTGGTGTAGACAGAGTCGGTGTTAATCATTAATGTAAAATAAAAGGCATGTCAATATAATTTATTGTAGTATTATATCGCTATTTGACGCGAAAAATCCAGAAGTAGAAATTTTGGAAATGTCAAGAGAAGTCAACGGGAAAGAACAGAATTTGTCTTTTGTTCTTGCACCTTTCTTCTAGACATCTTTTCATCTCTGCATATTTCAAGTGAGTTGCATCTCTGTATACTACGTTGAGTTCAAGACTTCGTACCTAGAACAATATAGAATCAAGAAAGAAGATTCAATTTCGTTACCTACTTCTACCATTAACATTTTCGAAATCAATAGAGTGAGATATTTGTGATAATATTTGTGAAAAGTAGTAATATAAAAAGGTATGGAAATTATGAGTTACAACCATCTCATTTGTAATAAAGATGAGATTAAATATGATTTGAATCAAATTAGCTTTGTTAATGAAAAATTGTTGAAGTTAATTTATGTAAATTTTTGCGATGTATTAATTAAATAAGTTATTATGTTAATAGCTAATAAATAATTTTAGATCAGTATTTAGAAATTGATGATTCAATATTATTCTATCTCATTCAGTTTTAATACGTCATATTATCTCTTTTTGTCGTGCATTAGATAAGCAGATAACAAATTTCATTCTTTTTGTTAATAGAGAAACTACGTATTCTTTAAGGAAGAGTAGGACAGCAGCTGATGGTTCCAACTAATTAGACTTGCATTTTTTTAAAGTGCAAATTCCCGAACGTTGTAGAGTATACTATTAATTTAAACATTTTGAACTATAATATAGTATAATAAAAAAAAAAAATTAAAATGACTAAGAAAAATTGGTTAATATTTGGTATTTCGGGTGTAACATGTAGTGGGAAAACTTGTTTAACTAACAGACTTCATAAAGAACTGAAAAATTCGGTCGTGATACATCAAGATAACTATTTTTTACCGAAAGATGATCCACGACATATAAAAATAGAAGAACTTAATCATTTTAATTGGGAAGTAATAACTAGTATGGACATGGATAAAATGTATTTAGATATTTTAAATTTAATTGAACCTTTGCCAAATGAAAATAATTTTTCCAAAACAATTAAGAAAAATATATTAATATTAGACGGATTTTTGCTTTTTAAATGTAAAACTATTTCAAATTTATGCGATCGTAAATATTTCATAACGTTAACGAAAGAACAAAGTTGGGAAAGAAGGAAAAATAGAACGTACGATCCACCTGATGTCCCTGGATATTTCGAAAAAGCTGTATGGCCGGAATATTTAAAACATAAAGACGAATTAATGAAAGATAAAGATTTATATGAAACAATAACATTCATTGATGGATCAAAAAGTAAAGAAGAAATATTTGAAATAATTTTTTCAGAAATAAAAAGATTATCATCATAAAATCTTAATCATTATTACATATAAAAAAAGAAACACTTAAAACTAAAAAAATAAATATACACCATAAACTGGTTCTGGGTATTTAGCTATCATTTAACAAAGACATGGTCATGTTATAAACATTAGTTACAGAAAGAAACATTTGTTACACATTTCAAAATGTTTAGTACAAAGTATAATTAAAATTTCGAAATATTTTCCATTGTAATTTATACGATTTATCTTGAGTATTTTTGTTTTCTTTTGCTAAGTTAAAAATAAAATTGCAATAATACATTAATCGTGTATAATAATTTTCTATATAAATGGATAACTGGTTTTTATTGAGCTGAAAAGCATAGTGTACTTACCTGACACAATTATGCATTGAGCTTTTTCTTTCATAAATGATAAGTAAACTTGTATTTCTTCACTTTTTTTTTGTGAGAAATATATGTACATATGTCATTATTGCATTATCAGTATTGATGAATTTTTGTGAATTCCCATGAAAATGCCCATATATGAATCAAATGTAATTCATGTTAAAAATGTGATAATTTTGCAGTTATATACCACAATATTCTAACTACAGCATGTACAACTCTTTCTTTTTTTTTTTGCATTGTATATTAAAGCCTGTTTCAGATGTTCAGTAATTACAAAGAAAATAATTTTTAATTTTGTTCTATATGCATAGTATGTTTTTAAATTACTTGTATTAAAAAATTAATTGTATAAGGTTTAGAAAATAAAGCATATTTGAATTGGTAACTCCCTCACAGATATACTTTATAATTTACAACTTATCAATCAGCCTTCAGTTTTCGAAAGATCCAGAAAGGGTGTATGTATAATTTACTATAAAAAGGACATTTTTAAAAATTTTCCATATCTTTTTTGCTTTTACTATCTCAATAGCAGTTATAATTCCACATAATGATAGATAGCAATGTTTTCTTTTTTTTATTTTGTACAAAATAGATTATGTTCAGCCAAATTTCGGACTTCCATTTTCATCCAAAACAGGCTTCTAAGTGTTTAAGACCTCGCTTTTAACAAGATTCGCTTCATTCTTTTTTCTCTTTTTTAATAAAGATAACGCACAACGACGTGTATATGTTACATGGAATAGGTGCTATGTTTAGATTGACCTTGCACATTTGTTACATTTGTTGGAGCAGGTCCAGCTGTCTGATCATCTTGATCATTTTGTCCACAAGCTTTTCGAACATACTGTGGTGTGAGAACAACTTCTTCCTCCATTTCAAGCACTCGTTTATCCAATTCCATGCATGCTGCCATTTCCTTTTCTAACTTTGCCAACATCTGCGGTGAATTGTATTTCTCTGGATCATCATGAAATACTACCATACCATCTTTTTGATTAATTGTTGCAAAAATCTCACCATCCTCTATCTAAAATTACACACATTAAATACTTTTATGTAATATCTATATACATATATATATATATATACTACAAGAGTATACAAATAAATGCAGTTACCATGTTTAATATGTATTTTTCTGCATCAGCAGGTCCAGACAATCGAACCCTACTAGCCACATCACTTAAGCTAAGAGTCAAAAATGTTTTTGTCAACCTTTGTATGTTTTTCTTGTATAAATAGCTGAGCACTTGTTTCACCAGCCCCATATTGTGATCTCTTGTGAACAGATGTTGATATTTGGTAATGACTTTTTGTACCTCTTCACAACTATTCCTTTCATAAGCAGCAGCTAATTCTTGATATTGTTGACCCAGTGGTTTCATATACCTATTCACCACTTGACTTGTGTACCTAGGTAGGTTTAAGACTGTCCCATTCAAAATTAGAGAGACCAGAATATACTTCTTGTAGGCTTCTAACATAATGTAACTAACTGCCATGGCAGGTGTTGTTACGCACACTTCAAAAAAGTATAATGCTCTATCATAATTCTTTAGTGCTGTGTATATCATACCACCATAATAATAATAAAGTAAAAAGTATTTCGAATCAAATTGTCCTTCCTCTTGACTGATACCAGTAACATCTATATCAAGAAATTCAAGTGCTGGCTTGAAACATTTAGAAAGAAGACATAGTTGACAAAGATCAGCATGTATTGATGTAAGTTGGCTATCAAATAGTTGTATTTTACGTATTGCACGGCACAATAATTCAATACCACGCAATGGTATTTGTAGTTCAACCAGTGTTTGAGTAAATATGTGACATAATTCTGCATCTATAATGTAAATAATATAGACAAAACAAAAATATATTTATTCTAATTTTAAGAGCAAAATGGAAACATAGCATGAACTTACATATATCAGAAGCAAATCTAACTTGTTCTCCATTACAACCAATGATAAATTCTTGAACCTGATTAAATAGTGGTTTATAAGCATCAGCATTGTTTGCACCATTAGGATTAGACAATGAAAATTTCACACACAATACTGCCAAAATTCCTAACGAGTGCTCTTGCAGATTTAATGTTTCCAAAACATTATCTAAATGTTGCCCATTTTTTATTAAAACATCTGTACTTTTAGTTATTATCTCAGACAGCTCTCTAAAATTACCTATGAAACATGAGACAATTGAATAACATCATTTAATAATTATTACTTCTACAGAAATTATCATAATTTATTTACAATAGAATATAGATTTAAAAAATATATTTATGTTTGTTATATATTTAGTCGTGAAATTTTTGATAATAAAATATATGCAGCGCTATGAAGAAAAATATTAATATACGTATTTACAACTTGATCATAGATATGCTTAATATAGAAATCGAATTTTTACATGATGTATAAAATTGCATAAAGGAATTATTTAATACTAAAATAACAAAATGTTATGAATTCAAATTTTATTTCTTCGAAAAAAATAGTATTTCAGAGAAATACAGAATGTTTTAATAATCCTTTAGGATTATTCTTATAGGTTAGGTTTATGAGAATATAAGGAAGGTCCGAACATCTGTCGTACCTTGTTTCGAGAACGTCCGCACGTTATTTACAAATTGCTCCAATGCCGACGCCATTACTGCAAATGCTTTCTTTTCATCACCACCTTTGGTCGGTGGTGAACCGTATTTACAGAAATTATTTTCGTGAACAAACGATCACCTAAGATGACGTTTTGAAACAGGCAACTGAAATGCTCTGAAGCATGGTACGAGAATAGCCGGTTGCCCCGAACTCCCTCTTTTATGTTGCGACCAACACACAATTTAAATTAAATTATCTTCGGATAAATGTATCTTCTGTATATGTCTAACAAAATTATCCTATTTTATATTTTTTATAAAAATTATTGTAGATTGTAAATCTGTCTACTATTATTCATTGTATATATTAAAATTTTTTCTTTATTGCTTTAAGAATTGTATTATATTAACATTCTTAAGGCTAAATATATAAGTAAAAAAGAAAATGTTAATATTTAAACATTTTTATAATTAAATGTTTTCTAAATAAAAGTTTTCGAAAGAACTTGACGTATTATTACCTTAATTAGTGGTTGCTAGGATATTAACGATTATTACAACAATCCAAAAAGCGAACGAAGCACAGTGTTTTCCAATATTGTCACTCAATTTACTTCTCAGTAATTTTATGTTTAGATAGATAAAAGATTAAACATTTTGACTATGTCAAGTACAACGTATAATGAACTTTGGAAAAGCGCGCAAACAACTTTAGAAGAACTTCTTCAAATGGATACAATCTTACAAAATGCCAAACCGCAGAAAGATCGTAAAAAAGCTCATAATACGGTTTCAGAGCTATATGTAAGATATATTATTGTCTGTAATAAATTAGAAGTATGTTATGATCAAGTAATTCAACCGCAAAAACGGATATTACTAAAACAATTGTTAGTCTCGTGTCTTGGTAGAATTTTAGAATTGAAACATGAATTAGTCGAGATAGATCTTTCAGAGTACAATTATTTCGATAATATTCTAATAAAATTAAACATTACACCGCGAGAAGTTGAAATTCAAATACCCAGGTATTTTAGACGCGAATGTTTACAAGAAATTGAAGAGAAACGCAAGTACATAGCAGAGACCTTAAAAAATATAGGTGCTTTAGATGAAGTAATTGTACCAAAAAAAATGACTGAATCTGAAGCTGTAAGGCTGATACAGGTACGAAGACTTTAGGTGAAATTATAAATGGAAAGAAATTACTTATATTAATGTACATTTATTATGGATACAAATTTCAGGCCCATGAACGCGCTAGACAAGGTCGATTACGATTTCAATTTATGAAAGAAATTCGTCGAATAAAAGATAAATCTGCAATTAAAGCAGAAGCAGAGGTAAAAGACGAATCGAGTGAAAAAGCGGCTGTAATAAAAATTCAAAAAGTTTGGAGAGGATATGTGACTAGATGCAAAATTCGGAAAAGACGTCTGGAAGAAATGTTATTAATTGGTAATTTTTATTAAAATAATGAAATAATTGTTTACTAAAAAAGAATATATATATATATAGTTCCTTTATTTTCAAAGGTATGCTTCAACAGAGTAAACAAATTACTGAAACTGCTAGACAAGCAGAAAGAATAAGAGAAGAAAGATATAAAAAACAAATTAAATATTTAAAATTATACGAAAATTTGCTGGTTGAAGCGAAGGAAAGAATTCGTAAAGAAAAGAGCGGTATAATAGAAGAAAATATAAGAAGTGAAGTTCGAAATTGGATTAATACTTATTTTCAGCAGACAGGAAAAATTCCTGACTTGCCATCTGCTGAGAGTGGTGGATCCAAAATCATATTTAGCAGACAGGTAAAATTAGTATTTGCATTTGTATTATGTAGAATATTCGGGAATAATTATACTTTTTTTTCTAGGGAACTGAAAGTACTATAAGTAAATCAACAGCAGTATCATCAAAGGAATCTAAGAAATCTAAAAGATCAAAATCAAAGAAAGACAGTGATGCTGAACAATCAGAAGAAGAAACTGAACAAGGTTTCAAACCAATTCCTTCCAATTTTCTCTCAGAATTGGTTCATGCTAATCAAGAGTATCAAGAAATATGGAAAAATAAGGATGAAGCTATGAATATGGCACAATTACCATATTTAGACATGATAGAGAATGAAACAATCAAGGAAATAGAGAATGAAATTCGTATTACAGTTGACCAAGCACTTAGAGGTAAATGTAACAATTAAAATCATTAGAATATGAAAATAGTAATGGTATTACAATTTTGTGGTATATTTAAAGATGATATAGAAGCATTACAAAATGCATTAGATAGAGATAGAGGTTTTAAGGGTAAACGTACAAAAAAAAGTCAAAAAAGAATTCGCAGAAGTGGAAAAAAGAATAAAAAAAGGAAAGAAAAGGATTTAACACCTGATAGAACAACAGAATCTTTGTTTGAGGAACTTCTAACTCAAGGAATTATTAAGCTCCATAAGGAAATTCGACTTAGTGATTTTAAGGGAGAAAAATCTTTTACAAACCATAATTTAAAAGAAAAGGAAAAAGATCCTTTGCCAACGCTTGGTTAAGTATTTTATATACTAATCCAGATTTGCCATATCTTATATTTTTCATTTTCAGTTTACTCTTTTAAGTAGTAAATGTGTAAATTCTTAAGGAAATTATTCTTTGCCATATCTTATATTTTTCATATCTAGATTTGCCATATCTAAACCATCCATTTGAATGGATTTACCATATCTTATATTTTTTATTTTTAGTTTAATCTTTTAAGTAGTAAATGTGTAAATTCTTAAGAAAATCATTCTAATACTTAAGTAATTTTCTCATGTGATTTATTATTACATTTAATAGGTGATATAAGACAATTAATAGCTGAATATTGTATACTTCCTTTGGGAAATAATACTCTTAGAGAACTTACACCACTGATAAGATCAGTGTTAATTGCTGGTCCACATGGTAGTGGTAAAAAGATGTTAGTGAATGCAATCTGTACAGAGCTTGGTGCCACGTTATTTGATATCACACCAGCTAACATTACTGGGAAATATCCTGGAAAGTCAGGTTTAATTATGCTTATGCATTTAATATCAAAGGTATTTCAAGAAAATAAATAATTAAATAAATTAGAAAAAAGTATGCACTTTTTATTTTTTATGTATTAAGGTATCACGTTTACTTCAACCATCAGTGATATTTATGGAAGGTGCAGAAAAACCATTTGTAAAAAAAGTCTCAAAGACAGATAAAACTGACCCAAAACGTTTAAAAAAAGATCTTCCTAAATTAATAAAAAGTATCACAAATGAAGATAGAGTGATTTTAATTGGAACTTCAAATTCACCATGGGATGGAGATCAAAAACTTTTATATCAAACTTATGATAAAGTTATATATATTCCCAGACCAGATTATGGGACTATGTCTTTTATATGGAAAGACTTATTATACAAAGTATAGCTTTTTCAATTTATAAATTACATTATACATTAATTTTTCATTAAATATATATATTTTTTTTATGGTAATATATGTATTTATTTATACATGATAATAATAATATATAATATGCACATATATTTATTCATAGTATTCTGGAATTAATCGACAA
Organism: Euglossa dilemma; assembly: GCA_002201625.1. Lineage (NCBI taxonomy): Eukaryota > Metazoa > Arthropoda > Insecta > Hymenoptera > Apidae > Euglossa > Euglossa dilemma. The sequence goes on along the minus strand of NIJG01000055.1, from coordinate 1,161,744 downwards.
TTCAATACGTCCGTCATGGCTAAAATATGCGATGGCTTTACTGTTGGTACTGTATTAGCATCAATTAACGAGGTATTGGCGGACGAATTATCATTGTACTTCAATCATTACGTATAAACTTTTTTTGTTTCATTAATAACATACATATATTATAAAATAGGTAATGACTACAAAACGAATAGTACAATTAAGAACACATCCTTTGACGCATGGGGAATTAATAAATGCATTAAGTTCGAAAGATCCGGTTTTTTGCGAAGAAGAAGACACATTCTTAGGTCTGTACATACTCTTATACCTGATATAATTTTTTATTAATGTTGTGTTTGATTATAGCATGGCTTGCAAAAACACCAATAAATCGTAAAAAGCAACGAGCACTTGAGCTAGAGTTCCAGAAGTTAGAAGAAGCAAATGAAAAGCAAAAAAGAAAAGGAAAAATGCCTTCAAAAATAAATATATCTACGTGAATAAATGAATATTTATGATTGAATAATGAATAAGTATAAAAATAATAATTAATATTTCAATAAGGATAAGATAATTTATTTTTATAAACAAAAATTAATTTAATCGTTTATATTATTTTCATTTTCTATCGATAATCTTTTATCAATTTATAATGTTCAAATGTTATGATTAACAATACGGATGATAAATTTATTAAATTTTATATTAAATGCAAAATCTTTAACACTGGTCACCGACTTCTTGTAAAAATGCATACAAAATCAATTTACGTAAGAAAAAGTAAAGATAACGTGATCATTATTTACATTTGAGTTCAAAGTTTCAAGTATTAGGAAACTTATACTTTACTGAATTGAAAAGTATAAAACGAAAAAAACAAAAATTGCATAATGATATTTAATATTCATAAACTTGCATTTCTTTATAAATATACATATATATCGTATATAATATCATACAGATTGATATATTACGTTAGTCCAATATAATAATTTGTATTAACTATACGCTTATACAATATTAAATCTGGACGGTCATACGAAGTATATACAAGAATAGTTGATACAAGAGGAAGCCATGAATATGAATATCCGAAGCAGTTGAAGAAGATCGGTATCAAGTTTTGTTTCATGCTTCATCTCAGTCGGTACGTTTGAAGTTCATTTTGAGGTCTCATTTCCAAGAATTGGTGGGGATACCAACGGACGCTAAAATGGATAAAACTTGGATCGCTAAAACGGACACTACTCTATTTCGAAATTAACATTAGGTCTGCTATTTTACATTTAATATGACAGTTGACCCTTAACATTACAAACAATGCGGTTTGTGCTTGCGTTGCATAGATAATAAATTCAAGATTCTCATATTCTGAATTGGTCGTTACTGGAAAAAACAAAACAAATGACAAATAGTAATAGTTCCTGGCAATGTATAATAAATCTGAGTTAGGTACCTGACAATTACAATCTGGCCCGTTTTTATTCATGAACATCCCTTTTGTAAGGGAGATAACTAGGATGACTCGGTTAGCTTTGGATCATGGCACAAAAGTCTCGTTAAGTCTAAAGTTACACAGGTTATATGTTTCTTTCTTCAGTTCACGTGATATAACACGCGGCTAACAGACTTGTAGCAAGGCAATGGCAAAGACCTCTTCAATGTTATCAATAAGGGGCAAGGAGAAAAAACGGGGGGAGGAGGGCATCCATAATATTTCTGTCCTATCAGAATATATTAAATTTGCTATAATTCTATTTTGACTCAGAAGCATGTAAAAATAAGATTTGTATCACGCATTTTATCTTATCGAGTATCGGTCAAAAATCAAAGTTGACAAGATAATTACTAAATATGTGCAATTAATTTACTTTATAGAGGAAAACTCAAATAAAAAAGTACTTAGGATTAAATTAATTATATAGATAACATGCATAAGGGAATTTAATGTTCAATAAAATATTGAATTTTGTGTTCAATAAATAATGAATCATTTTCTATTCGAATATTAACTATGTTACATAAGATTTATAATTTTGTAGTATAACTTGCAAAGCAGATTGACTTTTTACTATTATGAAATCATTTTTAATAAGCAGGAAGGAGAAGTAGGAACACGTTTTTTCAAGTTTACTACGTATGTACACTATAAATGTACAAAAATTTGGATATCTTAAACGGAACACAATTAATAATATATCAAAAATTCTGAACCATTAAACTGTATAAAAATTCTACAGAGTTTTGTATTTGTATTAAATACAAAAATACAAAATGCAAGACCTTAATATTTACGAGTGTTCTTAAAATCCGTCGATTACGTTACTGCACTAGACTATCGATCCCTCGTGTCAGTTGGTGTGGTGAACAATTCCATGCTAGTTATCGGTGCCGATAATGTCAAAATTATATTAAAAAAAAAAATGCGGCACGTTGACATGTGACAACTGCATGTACACTAATTGATCAAGACTCAAGTTCAAAGCGAAGTACTGTGTCAGTTGAAAGAATAAACATAATTCAGCGAAAAAGCGGAATTATTCGTAACAGAAGGAGGAATGCCGGTCCATCTAGTGCGCGTGCGGCGGAAACGTTAATCCTATTGGTCGACACCACATGGTCTGATGTCAGACCATAGGGTCTGTCCAATTCAATAATAACGAGATGCTCACGAGCTAGACGCTAGCCAGTTCTTTGCGACGTGCCCGCGTGCTTGTATCGGTTTTATCGACAAGAAAACCGTACGTCGCGTCTGTAAAAAATCATTAAACAGCAGGACCATTTTCCTAGTTAAATACCATTACACATTCCATTGTCTTTTAGTATCATCATTACAAGCCGGTCGGCAAGATCTCTATTTATTGCTAATTTGGTGGTGTACGTTAGTCGCGTACGAAGGATTTTTGGTCAAAAAAGGAAACAATTTGCGACATTTGTCAGGATTATATCCACGTATGAGGTGAGTGTATACACAATGTTTCATTTTTAATGAAAATTCAATATTTTGATAATCATAAATACAATAGAGTGTAATTACCTCATTAGCAATGTAATTCAAATAAGTGACAGTTAGACAAATATTTCGCATTTCTGAAAACATCATAGGAAATTTATCAATGCATTAATTCTATATTAGTGATTTTATATTAGCGAATTCTATATTTTCTGTGAAAATATCATTAGAATATCGAGGTATAAAAGTCCGTTAGTATATTTAGTTCACCTAGACTGTTATCATTTCTAGGGAATTGTTTAAACGTACAAGACATATATTCTATAACATCGTTAACTGTCGTTTTAATTTTAAATAATTGACGATAGGTAAAATAAATTTGTTTTATTCCTCTAGCCAAATGGACATTACAGCTTTGTAATAATAATTCGTATTAATTCGTAATAATTATAAATGACCACATTATATTATATAATGTCTAAAAAATTGTATCGTGCGATTAACTATTAATTTCTATTATCAAATTTTTACAGTACTTTTGATTTTGCGAATTATGTATTATATTCATTCAATCCAAACATATTTCATGGAAAGGCACTGATAGAGTTTCTCATAACAATCGTAGTATCGGAAAGCAATACTTCTATGAACAGCGTAGAGGTAGGCTATATCAGTGTCACATAATAAATTTAATCGCGATCGAATTTCAGCTGACAAATTATGTTCACGTGTGAATAAATATCCATAGTAATTTCGGTAATGAAAAAGTTTGTATAGGAAATGAACTATTAATTTATTTAATGTCTAGTTGAATGGAATCATGTATACAGAATATGTATCACGATATAACTTATATTAGGTATAGTGTAGTAGCTGTACATTTTTCTCACGATTACAAGATCCATGGACAAATATCATATCACATAGAACGAGATATTAGTTTAGTAAGTATATCTGCTGTTCGGTACGAATGAGTGTGTAATCCCGCGCTAACTTTAACGTCTGACTTGCATAAATTTTTACTACTGCGTTACTTACCCGATATGTTTGATGATTGAACAGGAAATAATTTGTTTATAATTTTTCAAACTTGCGAGGAATAATCCTACCCCTTCATATTTGTTATAAAATTACAGTGAATATATTTTTTGTAGTGTTTATAAAGTAGAGTGTATTCAAATATTAATTTATAGAAATATTAATATATGTTGGATTTCATTACGGTTTCAAAATAATTAGAACAACAAGCTTATTTAAAAATGTATTTATTATGAAATATTTAATTAACATGAATTCTTATATTACTGTTTTTTTTTTT
>NIJG01000055.1:1143659-1157441 GCA_002201625.1 Euglossa dilemma | reverse complement strand
CGAGTATAACTTACTGATCATTTTATATACTTATTAATAAGTAATGAACACGAATAACAATTATACAACTTATATAGATGTTCCATGAAATTTATTCGTACAAAAGTTTTGAAGATTTGATTTTCTACATCGCTGATCACGACTATTTTGACTTTGTGCGCATCTATGTTGCGCAACACGTGATCAGCTCGAGCACTAATGCTGAGTGATCAGATTTTACATTTTGTTGGCCATATTTTTCTACATGATGAAATTAGTCAAATCATGGTATGAAGAATATAATAAATTTTTCATAATAAAATTAATATTTTTAAGTTTGGATCAGTTTAGAACAGTTTCACCTTTATACCATGGTCTTAAAATGAATGATATTTATATGTACGTTATTATTTATACAGCTAAATTAAAGGAAGATAGGAAACTGATAGGTAAACGTCAAATAATTAATTTGATGTAACTCGTATGTTTAAGTAGTAATTAACTTGAATTTCTAGAATGTACAACGGTCTTTTTTAAAACGCTTATCGTAATTTTCGTAAAATTATCTTTAATGTATCTGCTACATATTTATTATGTATTTAGCAACACAAATTAGTATTAGAAAATATATTACACGAATAATTATATTTAGTATATTTCAAAGATATTATGTAGTTAATATTTATAATATATTTTCAAATTTCAAATTTCAAACTAGATTCCATGTTTATTCTGTTTAGTTAGTATGATTAACTAATAAGATTATACTTATTCGAGTATAATCACATATTTGAAGGCTTTACTGCATGTAAAAACTGTTTATAAAGCATCTAAAATGAATTCAATGTAAGGGGATTCTTTTATTACATCGATTTTAACAACGATAATAACGCATTACAGCATTGGCCAATTTAACGGAACTATCACCTTGGATAAACTCGACGTATTTTGAAGGCTAGTCGTGTTTACTCTTCGATATCGTTACGAGTGACCTGTGAATTCGTAGAACACTTATACATACATGTACATGTAGAAAAAATATGACACTGAAACCGGGTATTTCTACGCGGTAGAACACTATCGATTCAAGAAACGTTGAGTTTCAGCAAGATAAAAAAGGAAAAAAAAAAAAAGAAACCAGCAAATTATTACCAATTTTCAAGATTAGATGTCCGAGTAAAGGCTAGATAAATAAAAATATATGAATTCTGATATGCGATTGCCACCGCACGTGGTAGGCAAAAAATGTACACGTGCGCAACAAATATCTGGAAGGGAAAAAAATATCCAGAAGATAACCTCGAAAATAGAGGATTATATATAAGGTTCTTCATTTGATGATACGCGATATAAAACTAACCTAAAAAAAATTTCGTTATTTTACAAAGTTCATGAAGTTCAACATATTATGGCATATTACATCAGCTTATAATGCGTAAGAAAGCATACGAGAATAATAATTGAATATAATGATACTTTTTTCTTGTAAAAATTTTATGACGTAAATTTTACATTTATGTGCAAAATCTGTTAATTTATTCTCTTATAGTCACTGGCATGTTATTTAAATGCAATGATGAATATTCCATTTGGAAGATTGTCGTATTGGACGACTACCGGCTATTATTACATCAAAGCTTCTCGATTTACATAAACAGTTTACAATATTCTCGATAACATATATTATTTGACCTTTATAGCCAAATTGCGGTATCATTGAAATTATATATAAAATCTAGAAAAGATTAGCATGTTGGATATTGTATAAAATGTAATTTATTACTACTCAATGAGTGTTTCTACATACTACAAATTAAGTTAATTAAATTAATTAATTAAATACAACCAATTGATAAAGATGGATTAACTATATATATATATATATATACTATATTATAATGTACCTTTACGAATATTAATTGTATGGTAATGAAAAGTATTATAAACGATATCCATCGTATAATTTATGTGTAATTAAGTAATTATAGTATAATATTATATATATAGTATTAGTAATGAAACATTATATGTACATAATTGAAGTATTACATAATCATTAATCTATGATTTAAATATATGTGATCTATTATTTAACAAGTATGGATTAAATATTATCTCGATTCAAGGAGATACAAGAGACAGAAGTAATATCGCGATCGTAATTAGCTAAACACGCAAGATTGGAAATTTTATCTGTGAAATATGTTAATAAACTATTATGTAACAGTTATAACATGTGATGATATAATTTCTATCGCATCTCCGTTAGGGTCAGGTCAACGTCGTATCGCGTGTTCTACTATTACGTTCTAATCGAACATAAATCGAATAATCATGTAAAGATAAAAAAAGAAGTTGAATCTACCAATTCGTCGTGTTTATTACGCATACAAATTTTGTGACGCACTTTCATCGAATTGATGTTAAATGAAGTGAATAATATTACATATTACATATTATATATATATATATCGCGAATAAAAAATCATTGTAAATGCTAATTAAACAATATAAGAGTTTTATAATGTTCGAAATGAGCGTGAAATATTTATGAAGGGTAAGTACTGGTGACACTGAGCGAGCTGAGTTGCATTTTACAATATAGGGGCGCATAAAGTCACCACTAAACTGATTTATCCCGGAGTGAATCCAATTGAAATCACTCAATTAATCGCATGTCGAGAAGAGATACTTACTGCAGTAATCTAATACAATTGCTGAGACGTCTGAAGCATTCAACGGGACAGCTGGTTATCGCCGTCCTACATTTACGGAATTTTGGTCCCGATTAAGGACATATATTTTTGAATTAGTATTTTTATAGTATTCCCGCGATATATTTAAAAATCTCTAGCTGTTTTCTTTTTCTTTTATTTATTTCCTTCTTTTTTTCCCCCTTTTCTTTTCTCTCGTCTTAAACTTGTGTTACGTGGAAGTTAAGAAAAGCAAATAATTGTGCAACTTATGCAACTGTATATGCTATAAATTGGCAGGGTGAATTGTATAATATTTCGTACGATAAGTAACGTGTTTCTTTTTTTATTTTTAGCTTACAGTCCACTAGGCTCCCACGTCTGATAAATTCGGCAGAAATAGAAAACTTCTAACGAAGCTGATCATATCACGATTATCATAATGCCAGCTCAATTTGAAAGTGCAAACAGTCCCATCGTGAGAGAACCAACCATGATGAATGGCAATACCACGCCTTATAATGTAAACGATGAAATTGTCATTAGTGGTTTTTCGGGTAATTTTATTTCTACGTTTCGTTTATACTTCATCACTGGCTTATAAAGTTTTGTTCTAACTTGTTTAAACGTTTCCACAGGCCGCTTTCCAGAGTCCTCAGATGTTGAAGAATTCAGGAAAAATTTATTCGAGGGTATCGACATGATCACAGACGATGATCGTCGATGGGCTTCTGGTCTTTACGGTTTGCCCGAAAGGTCTGGTAAACTGAAAAATCTCGAAACCTTCGATGCTACCTTCTTTGGTGTTCACGCGAAACAAGCTCATGTAATGGATCCACAATTACGTTTGCTTTTGGAAGTAACTTACGAAGCTATTGTAGACGCTGGTGTCAATCCAAATGACATTAGAGGGTCCAAAACTGGCGTGTTCATAGGTGTCTCGTCGTCAGAATCAGATGAATTTTGGACCATGGATCCAGATGAGGTTAATGGTTGGTAGACCTGATATTTCTAAAAATAGTACATCAATGTCAATAATAGTAACAATAACAATATACATGCATATTTATAGGATATGGATTAACCGGATGCTGCAGAGCTATGTTCCCAAATAGAATCTCATACACATTCGATTTCACTGGGCCTAGTTACGCAGTAGATACCGCATGTTCTTCATCTCTGTATGCTATGCATCAAGCAATGTCTGCAATACGATCGGGAGAATGTGACGCAGCTATTGTCGGCGGTTGTAATCTCCTCTTGAAACCTACAAGCTCACTTCAGTTTCATCGGTTAAGTATGTTATCTCCGGATGGTGCTTGCAAGGCGTTCGACGCTGATGGCAAAGGATATGTTAGATCCGAAGCTGTTTCGGTCATCTTTCTGCAAAAAGCAAAGAATGCACGCAGAGTATATGCCACTGTTTTACATTCCAAGACCAACGTTGACGGTAACAAAGTTCAAGGAATCACTTTTCCTAGTGGAGATATGCAGAATAAGTTGATGCGTGAAGTTTATGCGGAAGCAGGCATTAACCCTGCAGACATTTCTTATGTAGAAGCTCATGGAACAGGAACCAAAGTCGGAGATCCGCAAGAAATTAATTCTATTGCAAATCTGTTTTGTAAAGGCAGAAAGGGTCCTTTATTGCTTGGCTCTGTTAAATCTAACATGGGACACGCAGAACCTGCCAGTGGAGTATGTTCCCTGGCAAAATTGGTGATTGCCATGGAGGCAGGTATAATTCCAGGTAATTTGCATTTCAAGAATCCAAATCAAGACATTCCAGCGTTAAGCGACGGAAGTATACAAGTCGTAGACAAAAACACTCCGTGGAAAGGTGGACTCATAGCGCTAAATTCATTCGGTTTTGGTGGAGCTAATGCACACGTCGTTCTTCGTAGCAATCCAAAACCAAAATTGTCACCAGTTTTAGATAGCAAAGTACCCAAACTCGTTACTGTATCTGGTCGTACAGAAGAAGCTGTGAATTTTCTCTTAGACAAAGTCAAAGAATATGAACAAGACGATGAATTTATTGCTCTACTTCATGATATTCACGCAAATAACGTAACAGGCCATCTCTACCGAGGATACTCAGTTATGGGGAATGTTAATTCTCAAGAAATTAATCAATATGTTGGTGAAAAACGTCCGGTTTGGTTTGTATTTTCTGGTATGGGATCTCAATGGCCAGGCATGGGTAAAGATCTGCTTTCTATTGAGGTATTCCAGAGAAGTCTACGAAGATGTGCCGAGGCTTTAAAACCTGAAGGAATCGATCTGATGAATCTTATTCAAAATGGAACAGCTGAGACGTTTGAAAACGTTTTACATTCATTTGTCTCCATTGCAGCCGTTCAAGTTGCACTTGTTGATTTATTAACGTTTTTGGGTGTCCAACCTGATGGTATAGTTGGACATTCTGTTGGCGAATTAGGATGTGCTTATGCAGATGGTACTTTTACGCCTGAACAAACCGTTTTAGCTGCATATTGGAGAGGAAGAACGATTAAGGATTCTAAGTTAGAGCCTGGAGCAATGGCTGCTGTAGGATTGAGTTGGGAAGAAACAGCAGCTCGATGCCCGCCCGACATAATACCGGCTTGCAATAATTCAAGTGACTCTGTAACAATTTCTGGTCCAACTGAATCTATTAAAAAATTCGCAGAGGTTCTGAAGAAAGAAAACATTTTCGTAAAAGTAGTGAATAGCTCAGGTGTTGCTTTCCATAGCAAGTATGTTGCTCCGGTGGGTTTAAAACTTCGCGCTATGTTGGAGAAAATTATTCCAAACCCAAAACAGAGAACTTCTAGATGGATTTCTACATCGATACCTGAATCAGCTTGGGGTACTCCACTATCGCAACTTAGCAGTGCTGCTTATCATGTGAACAATTTATTGTCTCCAGTTCTGTTTTACCAAGCATTATCTCATATCCCAGCTAATGCTATTGTTATCGAAATCGCGCCACATTGTCTGCTACAAGCAGTATTGCGTAGATCACTGGATGCATCTGTGACTAATATTGGTCTTCATAAACGAGATCATCCAAACAATTTGGCTTTCCTTCTGGAAAGTATAGGAAAGTTGTACATAGCAGGAGGACAGCCTAAAGTATCTAAGCTGTATCCACCGATTACTTATCCAGTTGGCCGTGGGACACCAATGATCAATTCCTTGGTTCAGTGGGATCATTCCTCCGAATGGAACTACGCTTACTTCGGATCAAGGGCTGCGAGCTCTGGAGAAAACGTAGTGGAAGTAAACTTGTCTAAGGAATCAGACGCTTATATAGCTGGCCATACCATTGATGGAAGAATACTTTTCCCTGCTACTGGTTACTTAGTTCTAGTCTGGAAGACCTTTGCCAAATTACGCGGAGTCGATTATGAAAAATTGCCAGTTACGTTTGAAAATGTAAAATTCCAAAGAGCTACCATCATGCCAAAAGAAGGCTCTGTAAAATTCTTAATTAATATATTCATGGGCACTGGTGAGTTTGAGATTTGTGAAAATGGATCTGTGGCAGTAACTGGAACCATTTCCACGCCAGAAAATGCTGATAAAATGTTATTGAATTTACCTGCACCAGCTCTTAAAAATGAAAGTGAATTATTGGAATTGAAAACAAATGATGTTTATAAAGAACTTAGATTGAGAGGATATGATTATAGTGGAATCTTTCAGGGAATTAAATCCTCCCATAATCGTGGGGGCACCGGTACACTTCTGTGGAACAATTGGATCACATTCATGGACACCATGCTCCAATTCTCTATCCTTGAAAAAGACTCGAGAGGATTGTATGTACCGGTTCGCTTACAGTACGCTGCTATTAACCCCACTGTTCACTTAGATTTCGTTAAAAATTATAAGGAAGATGAAGGTGTCCCAGTATACTCTTATTCAAACATTGGCGTTATTAAATCAGGCGGTATTGAAATTAGAAAGATGAAAGCCTCTTTGGTCGCAAAAAAACAACAAGCACAAGTTCCTAAACACGAGAAATTTTCATTTGTGACTTATGAAAATTCTCAACCACTGGTACAGGATCCAGAGAAAGCCAAACTACATGCTCTTACTGTGTTATTGCAAATTGTTTACGAAAATGTACCAGGGCACAAGCTCAAAGTTGTTGAAGTGGCTGGGAATTATACTGTAGATTCTTTACTTGCATCCAATGTGCTGGACATTCTTTATGGCGAACCTTCGACTTCTGTAGGTTTTATAAAATTAATTCAAAAAATATTTACAAAAAAATGAAGTTACATAATTTTTTTTTTTTTTCTAGGTTGATCTACTTGTGGCAACAACTTCACCTAAACAATATAGCAGTTTGGAAGCACAAAGTATTAAAATTGTAAAGCGCAACGAACAAACGGAACAAGTTGGACAAGACTTGCATCTCGTTGTAGCTAATAACGTGTTATCCAGCAGCTCATCGAATAATGTATTGCAAAATCTGGCAAATAGTTTGAAGTCTGGAGGATTTATTCTGTTAGAAGAAACGAATCGAGTTGACATTAATTCAGTGGTAAATCAAGATCTAGTTCTCGTTGCTAAGCAAATCGTTCCCGGACGGTCGTATTATTTATTCAAGAAAAAAGAACAGAGATCCGCACCTATTGTCATACAAATAACAGAAAAGAATTTCATGTGGCTAGAAGGTGTCAAGGCAGCTTTGAAAAAATCTGTATCTGAGAATCAAGAACTTCTCTTTGTTAGTCAGGGTGAAGAATTGCTTGGTAAGATATGTTATTAAATGTTTTTTGAGAAGATACAATTTTTAATAATTATTAGAGTATGTTTAGTATTATGATATTTGTTGTTTTTTTTGTTTCATAGGTATGACTGGATTCATGAATTGTATTCGACTTGAGGATGGTGGTTTAAATGCACGTTATGTTTTCATACAAGATAAAAATTTGCCCAAATTCAATTTGCATGATAAGTTTTATGCTCAACAATTGAATAAACAATTGGTAGCCAATGTGCTGAGAGGCGGCAATTGGGGAAGTTATAGACACTTACAGTTAGATCAACAAAGTGGAGCGTCATCACTTCAAGTTGAACATGCCTATATTAATGCCTTGTACAGAGGTGATCTCAGTAGCTTAAGATGGATCGAAAGTCCATTGAGCTACCATCAACCAGAAAAATTCCCAAATACAGAATTATGCTCTGTGTACTACGCACCATTAAACTTTAGGGACATTATGTTAGCAACTGGAAAATTGCCACCGGATGCTCTTCCCGGAAATTTAGCTAATCAAGATTGTATACTGGGTCTAGAATTTTCCGGACGTAACTCGAAAGGTCAGCGAATCATGGCTATGGTGCCAGCTCGTGGTTTGGCAACTACTGTTGTAGCTGATCCTGGTTTCATGTGGAAAGTACCCGAAAAATGGTCTCTAGAGGAAGCATCGACCGTTCCAGTTGCATATGCCACTAGTTACTACGCTCTTTGTGTCCGAGGTGGCTTGAAACCCGGCGATAGTGTTTTAATCCACGCTGGTAGTGGAGGTGTCGGACAAGCCAGTATCTCTATAGCCTTACATGCAGGATGCACAGTATTTACTACTGTTGGAACCCAAGATAAACGAGACTTTTTGAAACGAATGTTCCCTCAATTAACTGACAGAAACATCGGCAATTCTCGAGATACCAGTTTCGAACAATTAGTACTTACTGAGACCAATGGACGTGGTGTAGATATAGTGTTAAATTCACTAGCAGAGGAGAAATTACAAGCTAGTATTAGATGTCTCGCTCAAGGTGGCCGATTTCTCGAAATTGGAAAGTTTGACTTATCAAATGATTCACCTTTGGGAATGTCCGTATTCCTGAAGAATGCCTCTTTCCATGGAATACTTTTGGATGCAATCTGCGAAGAAGATGGTCCAGAGAGACAAGAAGTTGTAAGACTCGTTAGCGAGGGAATAAAAAATGGCGCTGTTCGCCCACTTCCTTCCACGGTATTTTCAGAGCAACAGCTTGAACAATCCTTCAGATTTATGGCTACTGGTAAACATATTGGTAAAGTTTTACTGAAGATTCGAGATGAGGAGCAGCAGAAAGTTGTACAGCCACCAGCGAAGATAGTTGCAGCTATTCCACGTACATACATGAATCCTGAAAAATCATATGTACTAGTTGGCGGTCTTGGTGGATTTGGTTTGGAGCTCGCAGATTGGATGATTACGCGTGGTGCTAAATTCATAGTTCTGACATCGAGGTCTGGAATACGCACTGGTTTCCAGTCATTATGCATTCGTCGTTGGCGCGAAGCGGGTGTACACGTCAAAGTCTCTACAGTGGATATAGCAACATTGGCTGGAGCGAAACAACTTATTAAAGAAAGTAACGACCTCGCTCCGGTTGGTGGTATATTTAACTTGGCAGCTGTTCTTCGAGATGGTCTTATCGAAAATCTTGAAGAATCCGATTTCGTGATATCGGCGTTGCCAAAAATTAACGGAACTAAGAATCTGGATATCGTATCACGAGAAGTTTGTTCTTCATTAGACTACTTCGTTGTATTCTCATCTGTCTCGAGTGGAAGAGGCAATATAGGTCAGTGTAATTATGGTCTTTCAAATGCTACCATGGAAAGGATAATGGAACAGAGACAAACGAATGGCTTACCTGGTCTTGCTATTCAGTGGGGAGCTATTGGTGATGTTGGTCTAATTTTAGGTAAATTTTTTTATTATTACACTTAAAATGTAACATATAAATATACTATATTTTTTCTTATATTTTTACAGAGACAATGGGTGGTTTTAACGACACAGAGATTGGTGGTACTTTGCCGCAGCGCATACAGAGTTGCCTTGAAACAATGGATGTATTCCTTCAACAACCACATCCGGTTCTGGCCTCGTGTATTTTAGCAGATAAACGCAAAGGTACAGAAAATGTAAACAAAGTGAGCATCATGCAAGCAGTGGCAAATATTTTGGGCATTAAGAAACTAGACAACGTTAACCCAAGTATTAGCTTGGCTGATCTTGGAATGGACTCTTTAATGGGAACGGAAATCAAACAGACCCTTGAAAGGAACTACGATCTGGTATTATCAGCTCAAGAAATTCGAACTTTGTCATTTGAAAAGTTGTCACAATTGGACGGTGCTTCTACGGAAGAAATTCCAAGCGCTGAAGAACGGAAGGAAGAAGAAGCTATGGCAGAATTATTATTCCAGTTTGATAATACAGAAATCGTACCTGGCGAGTCTATTATACAATTAAATACAAAGAGTTCACAGGGACAGCCGGTATTCTTCGTTCATGCTATCGAAGGATTCAGTACATTATTCAAAACGATTGCTAGTGAATTGGGTCGACCTGCTTGGGGCTTCCAGTGTGTCAAAGATACTCCATTGGAGTCAATGTCACAATTAGCTGCCTATTATATACAGGCAATGCGTAAAGTTCAAAATAAAGGACCGTATCATGTAATAGGATATTCCTTTGGCGCTTGTGTTGCATTTGAAATGGGTCTTCAATTAGAGAAATCTGGGAATACAGTAGTTTTAACGCTCATCGATGGTTCACCAGAATTTGTGAAATTACATTCTGTAGAAATTGGAAAGCACGCTACTGATGATACTTCAGATATAAGTACGGACGGTTATCGGAAGGCTATGTCGTATTTTATAAGACAGTTTAATACACAGATCAATTTTATTCAGGTATTCTCATTTTTTATACATTATTATGCACTGTTTCATACATTTACCGCTTATATTTCATAATTTTTATTTTGTCTAGGCATATGAAATCTTGAAAGGCATCTCTTCTGAAGACGAAATATTAAATAAGGTAGTAGAATTAATAAACCATCCTCAATTGAAAGCTGAAGATTTAAAGGCTGCTGCTGTACTGTACTACAAAAAGCTGGTAGCAGCTTACTTTTACACACCAGAGCCTATATATAATGGAGATGTTTTATTAATTAAGGCCAAAGATAACTTTGTCCCTTTAAATAAAGACTATGGTCTATCAAAGGTAATTATTAAATTTAAATATTAAACATACAAACTAAGATTAATTAATTTTTTTAATAATATTTTCAATGTTTAGATTTGTAATGGCAAGGTGCAAATTGAAGAACTACCAGGAAATCACAGAAGCATTTTACTAGGCAAACCTGCCTCACAAATTGCGAATATCCTAAACACGTAAAAGATATATTTCAATTTTTGAAATTATTCTAAACTCAAAGAAATATTCTATAATATTAATATCATTACTTAAATGTACATAAATGTTACATAGGTACATTCCAAAGAACTTTCAATGTACATTGATGTTGATGGAAATCATCAAAACTTAATGTTTAATATTTAATATGATTCCTACATATTTTCTCTAAAATTCCTTTTGTACAAATGTTTTTCTCTTCAGGTTTCTACATGCATTGTTTATATCATCTGCATTATTAAGTTATCTAGCCAATATTTTTATTTTTTAATCGTAAATATCTTAGATTGTGAAATAAAGAAGGTATTAAGATAAAGGAGTAGTTTTACGATCTTTTTTTTGTAATAGTTTCGCGTACTGTGAATGGGTATTATTACAAACATTCTCAATAAATTGGATATAAATATTCATAATACATTTCTGGATATCTACTATAGGTTTTTGTAATGGTTTTATAGTGGACAAATACCATTGCGTAAACATATAGTATACACGTACATATACATATATATACACACAGCGTTGTTTCATTAAATTTTATATTATTAAATATTATTTCACGACTACATTTCTAAATAATTATGATACTATAAAACACAAAAAAATATGTGCTAGTAACAATTGACAATTCTTATACATTCTCTTCACTCTTACACTTTTAAATAGTGTATTTGAATAAATGTAATAAAACATAAACATTCTAGTGATAAACTTCAATATATATTCTATATATATTTATATACATTCACAATATATTGCACATAACATACTTAATGCTTTATTTAAAGCAACTATTTATACTATATTTTGTTATTAGTAGTAAGAGATTGGTTTGTTAAATGATAAATATGTACATGTTCATAATTATTTTAATTATCATTAAGGCATACAGTATGCATTTGTTATATGTTACATACGTTCTTGTATCATATTGATAAGCAAATAAAAAACATCAAATAAAGTATTTATTAATTTAAAAATACTTTTTTAAAATCCGATTTCAACAAATATTTGAAATACAAATTGGAGAAATTTTTAAAGTAAATAATCTATAATTATACTTGCACATTTTTTAGATATACATCCAAAATATTTGCTTGTTTCACCTTCATAATTACTTGAACACCCAACACTAAGCATACATCTTAATAAAATCTCTTTCTGTTTTGCTACATAAATTTCTTCACCCTACTATATTAAACTATGAATAATATTGGAAATTTAAGAGCACAATGAGAGCATACCCTCTGATACAGAAATCTCACAGAAGGTTCATATTTTCTACAAAAGTTATTTATGAAAAATTATACGAATCACTTCTTCTAATATAACAAATTATATAAAGTATTTATGCGAATAAAATTGAAACTGTATAAAACGAAAATATGTGTTATTGTAAATATATGGAAACATTGTTAACCTATACAACAAAATGAACATTCCATTTATATTAAAAATTTTAAGAAACAAAACGTAACATTTATTTATTTAGTGTCTCCTAACTATTTATAATTAACTCTGTACAAATTAATAATAATTATTATAATATATTACGTTAATATATAGTATTTTTATGTTACATACAATTTGATATTTTCAGTTACATTTTCTTTAACATTTTCTTCGGACTTTTCTTCTTTTTTATTCTTTCTTCCTTTCTCTGCTTTTTTCTATGTGCGGTTGCTAATTTCCTCTGTCATATTTTTCATTAATTGTTTGCTCTTTTAATACACTTTCTTTAACAACACTAATACCTGTATCAAATGCTAGTTTTCTGTAGCAGATTTAATAACTACTACGCAAAAGAAAATTAAGAAATCATTTCAAATTTCTAATATTTCAGTTTTTCATAAAGTATATTTCATATTATATTAGACGAGCGAACAATAATTTATGATATGTGTCCAATAGTATATCGTATGTGAAATTTAAGTTAAATTTTATGTACCGATTGATTCTTGCGGTCAACTTCTGAAATTATTTCTTTGCATCTACAAATGATGAAGGACCTTTTACAAATGGTACCACCTTCACTGTCTACCATTTTTTTATACAATAATTTCTGTTTGTAATTGAATTATTTACGATAATTGTAACAAACGGTGTTTGTTTTATTTTCATATATGAAGAAGGGTGCAACTATCCTACGAATCGCCACGATAAGGGTTAAAACAACTACCAATGGTTCAAGTTTCAGTTAGTATTTGTAACCATGGCTACACAGTGAAGCATGGCCGCTCGATTAGCAGTTTGCGAAGAAGCATTGCGCAGAAAGGTAATCAAGTACGTGGAATGTTGGTGAACCAGATGGTTTTTATCGTAAGTACAATTAATATTACTGTATTTCCTCGTGCTTTCGTTTGATATTGAAATTTTCATATACCACTCGACCAATTCCTAGCACTTCCGGTTAAACTACGATAGGTGAATTTAAATTTAATTGTTTCGTATGTTTGAAAAGTTCTAAATATCATCGTCTTTTACGTATTGTGAAAAAAATGCCCCAAGTTATATAAACCAATTATTCGAGTATTTGCAAAATAATTAAACGGCTGAATGTATTGTATGGTACTATTAAGATAAATATTAATAACAGTTCGATGTTAAAATGATATTTTAGATACATATATGTATGTATGTATTAGTTAGTCATATAACACAGCAGGTATTAAGGTAGGGCCGAGATGAATTAGGATGATTAATCATGTAAACGGAATTATTTATCTTTTACTTCATTCCAATTTATTCTATTACATGCCATAGCTCTGTTACTATAGTTTTTATATCACGACTAACTTTATATAATTTATTTTAATGATATAACGGTCATATTGAATATTAAAATACGAACGAATTATTACTATTTCTTATTCATCACGTATTATTATAATAATATAATAATA